>APFE030932069.1:8809-26947 GCA_000404065.3 Pinus taeda | reverse complement strand
ATGCTTGGACTCACCAACATCCCTTCAGATTAAGGGGGGAATGTTGACACCTAATCCGAAACGGATGGGTGAACTGGAGAGTCATCCAGAAGATGAACTGATCCGTTTTATTTATGTATATAAATGTATGTTACCTAATGAATAAGATAAGTCAGTTTTCTCTCGCTCATTTATTCTGGAGTTACCCTGGCCTGACATAATATCCTTCACTACAAGTGATCTTTTGATTTTAGAAAATGTGATAACATTTTTACTGGTCTCCATATTTGTTTTTTTTCGGGATGAGCTAAAGACTTTAACAACCATTTTTTTAATAATTTTATTATTGTTATTATTAAAAATGTAATTGATATTAGTTATAATTTATTTCATTCTCACTTAGATATATATATGTATATATGTTTTCAATATTATTTTTTCTAATTGATATATATTAGAACCCATAATATCCGAGATGCCAGCCACTAAAGGCATCCTCTAGGGCTTCTGAAGGTCCCTGGGTGATATTTTCCATTTCCTGGTCATGTATATTGTATATTTTTTTAGTGAGATAAATTTAGTTCTCAACCTTCACGGTAACAGGTCTATTAGTCATTATCTTTTTATTTTTCCAAGAAAACTGACCTTACGAGGGATGAATGAATTCAAGCAGATATATAGATGGAAATGGTTATATCAAGGAAACCGGTGTTGATCATTAAAATAAATTCCTAGATGCAGTTTTAAAAAACAGTATGAATTCAATAGAGTCTGCTACGATTTAATGATAGTTTGATTTTAACATTTCGATTCTGCTACAAGAATTGAGACATTAATGAATTTATAAAATTTATCCTTTTTGGACAGAATTTTGGTTCACAATTTTTTTTAATAGTTATAGTTATATAGTAAAATTAATATAATTTATTATTTAGATAATAAAATTAAATATATATAAAATGTAAATTAAACAAATAATCCAATAACAAACCTGAAACAAAATATCTCCATTTTGGTAACAAGAAATCCATATAATATTAACACCTTTAGTAATATCCTTGATATAAATTAAACACGCAATTCAAATAGAAATAAACTAACTTTTACACTAAAAATTATATAATTTTTAATTAAAATTTGAGGTAACCAATAGCAATTTCAGGTGTGTATTATCAGTGCGTTGCATGCAGGCCACTTTTCTTCGTATTTGCCTTCCTCGTTAATAGTTCCTGGGTCTTCGTTTCAAGTTGTTTCCGAGAGTTTTCACCACCGAATTCCTAGCTTTCTTTCGCCATGACACCAAACCACCTCCTAGTTTTATGCAAGCCATGGCAAACCTTTCCTCTTTTTCTCCAACTGGCATTCTGGTTGGGCTTTTTTCATGATTTTCATCTTTCGTTCCAAGATTTGCCTCATGCAAAATATACCTCCCAGTTTTATAGCGCCTTCGATAGTTATCTGCTCTATCTCTCTTCACTTGCACTGCGCTCTCGGCTTGCTGTGTCTCCAGGTCAGTAGCCTCCAGTCCTGAAAGCTTTATTGCTGGTTTTTGTTTTTTCATGATTAAAAGAAGGTTCTTAAAGGGAAATTACCAGCTTGCATTTGAATCAATTATATTTACGCTTAATTTAGTGTAATTTTCTCTGTTAAACATAGTGACTGGTAACATGTTTCGTTTGTCCGTGGGAAAAAAGTCTTGCATGTCTTTCTTTTGAGTTTTTTACGAGTTAAGGCAAATTCTCGGAAGTTTGAAGATAGGATTTCTGCTTATAAAGCTTGTCTTGCTTATATCTTGCTTCGGAAGTGCTGGTTAAATATGTGGGAGTCTCTTTTTAACAAGATAAAAGCGTCCATCTACATTTATAGTCCCTGCTCTGATATTCGCGTTAGAATAGGGAATTGGTGGTGCATTTTCCAAATATATTGCTACTGTATACACTATCAATCCCAACCATCTGAATAGCTCTTCACCAGGTTTTGTACGGTATTTTGGATCCCCTGGTTTTTGCATTTGAACTCTCCCGTGATTTAGCTTTACCGGCATCATCCCTCCTCGGAATTTTTATTTGAAATTCTCCCGGTGGTTAGCACCATTAAGATCTCTGGGTTTACGGATCTATCAAGGTACAGAAAATTTCGTCACCCTTTGCATCGTTTTCCTACCACCCTCTCAGAAGTCAAAATGACGGTTGGTTTTTTTTCTTTAAGTGACTCCGCACATAATGTGAGTGGTTTATTAGGGATTTGAATCCATTAATCTCTTTGTCCTTGAGACTACTCGTTTCGAGGTTAACGTTTATCCTTCTGAATGCACTTTTAATTCCTTATCCAGCCATATCCTTTGTCTCTGACGAACTCTCGGGATAGGTTCCCTCCCTTGTACTTTTTTTCCTTTTTCTCTTGTCAGCAAGGTACTTCTATCCAGGCATCTTGTATCTGACAGGATTTTCTGTTGGATTTGCACCAATTTCGATCTATGCTTTAGCATCTTCCAGACCTTACGGAAGACCTTTCCATTAATTATGACGGATGGTTCTGACTCCTCCGCCACTCAGGCCCTTATTCAAGCCACAATTGAGGCTGAAAAAGCTTGTGAGAAATCTAACAGCTGGCAAGCCACGGTGGAAGACATGCTGCTTAACTCTGCTTGCCACGTCAAGCCCAACTTGTCCCACGGGGATTCAGAATTGGCTTATCCGAAAAATGGGATGGATCATTTTAGAAAAGGATGGTCTCTCAACCATGCTCAGCACTTTAATAAATCTAGGAATCTGGTCAAAACAGTCCCCCCTCCTAAGGCTATCTCTGTTAACAGTGTTGTTCTATCTGATTGCATCGACAGTTTGCAAAAGCTGGCTTTGATTGGGAAGTGGCAATTTCCGCAAATGCTGGAGGAAGACATGAGGAAATGGCTGGCGGACAAATGGCTTCCACTGATTGTGTATAATCCAGTCATATCTCGCCTAATGAAGGATTGGTTCTCTTTTCATTTCCTTAAAGCATCTGATTTGGAGATTATCCTCAATAGGCCATGGGTTTTCGGTAGAAGCTTTCTATCTCTTTCTAGATGGTATTTGAGCTTTGACCCACTAAAGAATACCCCGTCAAACTGCATGATATGGGTAAAACTTCCTAATTTACCTATGGAGTTGTGGTCGACTGAAACACTTTCTGAGATTGGGAATTCCATAGGTAAGTTTATTTATGTGGACCCCTGGTGCAGAGGTGAGAAAGACAAAAGGATTGCGTGGATTTTGATTGAAAAACCTTATAAAGGAGGTTATCCAGACCATATCGAGATAACCTGGGACGGTGTTAAAATCAGCCAAAGGCTTGATTTTTGGGGCATTCCCTTCAGGTGCTCTTTGTGTCACAGAACTGGTCATCTCATCAAAAATTGCAGTATTCATTTCAATCGCAGGTCCAAGAAGTTTTGTATCAATAAGAGTAGGATGTCCGAATCGGATCACCTCTCTGATGAAGTAAGCAACCTGGAGAGTCAATTAAACAATCAGGATCCGGACCCCTTCTGCTCTCTGAATATTTCTCATGGACGATTTAAGGCTCTCAACGCTTCGGCCTCCGGTTGTCCTCCTATCCGAGAGCCTATCTAGGAGAAAGCAGTGCCCTCTCCCCCTGCTATGAATTAGGGGGTTTTTGCGGTAGGTTCTCATACTATACAAATCTCCTCTTCTTCTCCCTCTCCGTTCAATCCTCCCGATGGTCTGACGAAAGGAAAGGAACCTATGCTCTCTCTTACTCCTTTCAATTCTCCTACAAAATCGCCTGTCAACAAATTCGACAGTGATTTAGATCTCTTTTTTCAAAGAAATCCTTCGGAACTCGAGCCATTAACCATTCACAGACCCTCTTTCCCTTCCTATCCATCTATCAGCCCAAATTCCGCAAAGAACATCACGGTAAGAAAGAAACATAGGGGAGGTAGCTATCATTTCAGAGGTAGATCTATTGTCTCTGACTTTGGTATCACAAATTTATCCCTCGTCGAAGTTCCAATCTTGGACTCCTCAGATTCTCAGCCTCTTAGAGCATGTGTGGCTGAAGAGTCTTCTAAATGACTTTTTGATATCAATGAATATCAGGGGTTTGGGTGCATCCCCTAAATTTTTGGCGCTAAAGGAAATCTTCATTTCGGCACATCCCAAAATTATTTTTGTTCAGGAAACCATGCACTCTAGTAAGGCATCTCTAGCTTTCTTTAGAAGGATGTTCCCATCTTGGTTTATGGTTGCCACCGAGGCAAACGATCTATCTGGAGGACTGGAAATCTTGTGGGATCCAATTTGGATAAAAGCTAAGGCTTTTAAATGCTGTGCCAGAATCTTAATTTCGGCCTCAATCAGGGGCCATGCTTTTGTACTCAACATTCTGAATGTATATGCTCCTTATAGGAACAGGCTCCCTTTCTGGGAAAGGTTGTTTGCTTCGGAAATTCTTGACATTGAGTCGTTGATGATAGCGGGGGATTTAAATGTGACTCTAAGTCCTGATGAGTGCTGGGTAATTGCAGGAAAAAAGTTCCAATGGCTGACAGACTCCGAAAGGAATTTCTTAGTAGGAATTTAGTCGATGTCTTGCCGGATCGATTGATGCCCACGTGGGATAACAGTAGGACAGGGCAAGCCTTCATTGCAAAAAGGATTGATCATTTTATTATAAATGCCAGCATCATCGCCAAATGGGGAATTCCGTTTCTTTCATTGGGAATGATTTTACCTCTAATCATAGCCTTATTTTTCTTGAATGGAGGGGAAAGGACTATAGGAAGGGTTATCCCTTTAAACTCAACAGGATCTATTTAGAAGATCAATCTTTCAATGAATCCATATCAAAAAAGTGGAAGGAACTGCAAGAATCTGACATGGCCCTTTTCACAACTTTCCGGGAAAAGATCCAGTGTCTGAGGGCTGTATCAAAGGACTGGCAAATCCGGAAAAAAAAGAGGGACAAACAGGAGCTGAAAGACATTCAAAAGGAGATAGAAATTTTCATCAATTCATCAAACCTAGATTGTCTGTCTTTAGAAAAAAAGAACCATATTAGAAATCTGGAAAAAAAGAAGCAAATGTTGTTGCTAAGGGAAGAGGCCTCATGGAGGCTCAAGAGCAGAGCGCTATGGCTCAAGGAGGGGGAACGGAACACGAAGTTTTTCCATAATTTTGCAAATGCCAGAAGAAGAAAAAATTCCATCTAGAAGATCGAAGATAGTAAGGGAGGGTTCTATTTTTCTCAGAATGATATTTCTGTTGAAGCTACAAGGTTCTTTCAGAATCAATATAAAAGGCAACAAGGTAACATTAATGATATGATCTGGGCTGCGGATCCGATGCCTGAAATGTTTGACGAGACAGCAAATGGAAACTTCTTAAAACTGGTTACGGAAGAAGAGCTCCAAGCTGCCATCAAATCTTTCAAAAAGGACAAAAGTCCTGGGCCAGATGGATGGCCAATTAAATTTTTCTCTCATTTCTATGACATGTTCAAAGCGGATCTGCTGAGAATGGTGGAGGCTTCCCGTATGTCTGGAAACATTCACAGTGCATTATCTTCCAAATTCATCGCTCTTATCCCGAAAAAACAAAGATCAGAATCCTTCCATGACTATAGACCTATTGCATTATGCAATACTCTGTTTAAAATCATCTCTAAAATTATAGCGGAGAGGATGAAGCCTGTTCTAAACTCTTTCATTACAAAGGACCAGCACACGTTTCTTAAAGACCAGAATATTTGGGATGCTGTTGCTATGACTCAGGAATGCTTATTCACAATGTTGTCAAACAATATTGAGGCGGCTATTCTAAAGATAGACTTGAAAAAAGCTTACGGTTGTGTTGACTGGGGATTCCTTAGAATCTTGCTGGCAAAAAATTGGCATAAGATCCAAAGGCATCGACTGGATAATGGCGTGCGTCAAAAATGTAAAATATTTAGTCATTATAAATGGAATCCCATCAACTTTTTTTCTAGCTAAGAGGGGACTACGTCAGGGTTGTCCTCTCTCCCCCATGCTTTTTATATTGGTAATGAACTCACTCAGCATACAGATCAACAAAGTTGTAACAGAACGGAGATGTAGGCCGATAAAGATATGCAAGGATACTTTCCTATCCCACAATCTTTTTGTCGACGATATACTCATTTTCTCCATGCTTTGCAAAGCAACCTGGTTATGTCTTAATAATATCCTAGAAAAGTTCCAGACAACATCGGGAATGGTCATCAACAAGGACAAATCTATGATGTATCACAATGAGTCTAATATGGAGATCGTTCTATGGATTGCAGCTTTGATAGGCATAAACCAGGCATCGATCAAGAAAGGTATCAAATATCTGGGTTTTAACTTGAAGGCAAAAGGCAACAACCAATGGGACTGGCAATGGCTTATTGATCGCTTCTACGAAAAAATTTCCGGATGGGAGTCGAGATTCCTCTCTTTAGCTGGCAGATTTATCTTGGTACAGGCAGTCCTATCTCAACTGGCGATCTACTGGGCCCATATTTATCTTCTCCCTGCTTCTGTTATTAACAAAATGTGCTCATTAGCTGCCAATTTTTTATGGGGAGGAAGATCTTTTCAGTCAAAGTTTCATTTAGTAAAGATGGAATCTATCTCTAGGTCGAGAAAGGCAGGGGGCTGGGGTCTTTTACACATGAGGACATTTGGAAAAGCCCTTCTTTGTAAATCCCTCCATAGAGGTATCTTTGGTGAGGGCCCGTGGAGCAAGTTTATTAATATGAAATATTTAAAAGGAAGAAGTATGGAGTACTGATACAGAAGGAAATCTTTGGGCATTAAAAGGGGGTCTGCTATCTGGCAAAGTTTCAGGAAAATTCAGCCTTTTTTCATGGAAAATTTGCGTTGGAAGATTTTCTCGGGTTCAAGCATCCTCATTGGTTTTGATTCAATAGTCAACGGTTTGGTTTCCACTATCCCCCCTAGACTTGTTTCCTTTTTCCACTCAAAAGGTATTTTTACGTGGGATAAGCTGATTAAATCATGGTCTTTCACTTCTCCTGTCTGGAAGGACAGGGAGGACTTACATCTGCCTCTCTCCATTCGTCCCCTTTGGAGCTCTGTTCTTCTGATCCTTAATGGTTTGGCGATTCATCGCTCAGGCACGAGGGATGTTCTAGCATGGGCTCTTCCACGATCTCCTTTGCCAATTCGTGTAAAGGATTTATATGCCTCAATGTCTATAGGCCCATCTTGTAACACTCATCTGATCTTTCCTCCTTCTCTATGGAAGGTCACATGCCCGCTCAAAATGATTTTCTTCACGTGGCTGGTCTTTTGGAACAGGAATCTTACATGGGAGGTCCTTCAAAGGAAAGGTTGGCAGGGCCCGGGCAGATGTGCCATGTATCAGAATGCGACCGAGTCTAATTTACATATGTTCTTCCAATGTGCTTCATCTCTACATATCTGGTATGAACTTTCTTTGTCTTTTGGTTTTCCTTACCGGGTTTTCTCCTCTGTACAGGATGGTTTCAAATGGTGGAGTGAGCAGAATTCATCTTGGCGAACCTTGTTTGTTCTGGTTAGCTTGTTCTTATGGAAATGGAGGAATGAACATATCTTCCAAGATTCAAGGATGCCTTTGAACTCCTTTTTGTTTCGCATTCTGGCAAATCATGACCTCAATGGCTGATTTTGGTCCTTGGTTTTTTTACATGTGTCTCCTATCGATGTATTGTCGATATGTTTATATTTTTGTGGCAGTCAAATCTTCTCTAAAACATTCCAATTTGACATGGAAATATGTGTTTTGATCGGAAAGAAAAAACTGTGGGTATTGAACTGTTTGGAAAATATTTTTGGACATCGGGTTATTCAGCTTCTTGGGCATACCTGACATTTCCAGTATCAGGAATCTGATAGTATCTTTCTATGTAATTCAGATCTTTATAACCGCTAGCATACCAAAGACTGAATAAAACAAAATTCTGATATTGCACATTTTCGAAAGCTATATTCATATATCGTAATCCACCAGCTGGGATCCAATCCCTAGTCCGTACTATGACAGGGTACTATTCTAGCACAACACCACAACCACATTTGCAGATATAAGTTAAGCATTCGGTCATGATTATGATTATTTGTTTCTGGGCATGACTGAAATGCATCTCTAAACATAGTAGAAACACCACAATTGTCAGAGGTCGAATTGTGGGCATCATGTTTCCGAAAGAAAAAAGTAGATATCATGATGCACCTTTCCAAAAAGAAAGGTTCAAATATCATAATGCACCAATCCGTCAATACCTCAGTAGGTATTATTTTACCACTATCCTTGTCTCTTGTGTATATACTATTAACAAAGATCTATGTCAATTCTCGAAATGTGTAAGGATAAAATCTCTTAAGGTGCGAAAAAGTTTTTGAAATATCTAAGCATCAAATCTTTTGAGGTGTAAAAAAGTCTTTAAATTTTGGATATAAAGAAGTGTTTAGGGATTAAATTCTTTTAACTATAAACTTATTTTAAGAAAAGTTTATACATCTATAAATTTGATATATCTAAGTGTTTATAAATTGGGGTTAACATCAATCTAAGCTGGTTATTTGTGTTTGTCAACTCCATACTAAACAAGGAAGAAGTTACCCATTTTCATCACTACAACATAGAATGTTTTAACCATAAGAAATTTGTTATCTCTAGATAGACATTAGATAAAATTTCACACAGCAATATATTCTCTATTATGCATGAATGAGGAAATTACACACATATTTATACAATCAATAGTCTCAAGATAGGAATTCTATCTTGGACGTACACTAGTGTGGTTGAGAGATTCTCTCAACCACACACTAAACTAGGAGAAACTTAATTCCTATTATGTAGGAACAAACTCCTCAAATGGAGAATTACAACCATAGACAAGTAGGAATTAATTATTTATAACTCCCCCCCTTAATGACTACTTGTCATGATAGTCAAATCCATCACCATCACGCGAATTGCATGTACAGAACCTCCAAAAAACAAAGAGAGATCAGTGCATTTCTAAGCCAAATATTCATGTCCAAATAACAATTGCAAACAGTTGCGCTGATTGCGCCTTTCGACGCAACTGTCAGATAGAAAAGTGCACCAACCATCTTATGCTCAGACACACCAATATCTGAGACCGTGAGCCAGGTGTTACTACAGTCCACCTGCTCCTACAAGCACAAAGTTGTCGTTTACACGTTAGTCACTCAGGCAATATGCCACCACCGGGAAAGTCCTATCTACCACCACCGGGCAAATCCGCCAACTTCAATATGCCACCACCGGGCAAGTCCGATTTACCAGCACCAGGAAATCCGCCAACTTCAATATGCCACCATTGGGCAAGTCCGATCTGCCACCACCGGGCAAATCCGGAACTTAAATGTGCCACCACCGGGAAACTCCTGTAGCCATTAAGGCTCTGTATGTGGTTTCTGGCTCACCACAAACTATCACTTTATAGTGACAAAAGATGGTTTCAGGCTGACCATAAACCATTACAAAGTGGTTTTAAGATCACCACAAACTTTCAGATGCCTTTAAAACTTACATTTCATTCCACATTTTGGAGTTTCTGGGTACATACAATGACAACAACTGGACTTGATTATAACATGCTAGGGAGTCTATTCCACAAACCACACTAATTCAAACAAACATCTACTTTGTTGTCCACCATAAACGTTGTCGTTGCTCCTTTAGTGTCATTGTTGCACAAAATTAATATTTGGTGCAATTCAACCTTATTACCCACCACATAGTACATTTGCATCATCTTTCTAATTTAATTGTCTTGGATTTACCTGCATGATTTGTTAGAGTAGCTAATTCTAACAAAACCACTCCATTGAGTTAGCTAAGCTCAATGCTTATAATTCCAAAACATTTATAAATACCACATTTTACCATTGCAGTGGCAGAATATTACCAAAGAAACTCGAACCCAACTGTTATGGCTCGTCCATCACCATGCTAACCAGACCTTATTTCAAACTAATGGCCTCCATAGCACTTTTCCAAGTAAAAATAATCCTCCGCTTGCCATATAGCACCGCAACCTCCATGTCAATTTTTCGAAAGCAATCAGTCATCACAGAAATATATGCATGTAAACGGCGATTAGGCCTCAAATTTAATCCTTATTTGTAGATGAAAACTTGCAAAGCACGAATACGAAACCACCATTGCAAACTTCTGCATTAGGCTGGAAAGAACAGGGCCGGATATGCACCTTGAAACCCTCGTAACACGCACCAAGATGAAAAAAAACCAACTTGACAGTGAAACAGACCACTGAGTAGGCCCTGCAAATCATGGATTTCACCCGTCCTGGTCACGCTTCAGATCCAACATAACAAGTAAATAAACATTAACTTGGACCTTCAGAAACTAATTATTTATGTTTTCAATTTGCACTCCAAGAAACATCAATCCTCAACGCCTCAAAGAACTCTGTTTTTGTGTAGAAACTGAAAGCTGCCGCTCCTCGTTCCCAAACTTTGGAGAATGTGACTGCGGCCCATTCATTTGCAAATATTCCAGCTTAAGATCCTCCAACCTTTTTGTAGCCTTGATTGAATAGGCCATTGGTAGTAATGTGTCAGGATTCAAAGCATCCTCCGGAAAGTTGCACAAAGCATATACTAATTTCTCAAAAGGTAATTTCACCAAATCATCGTGATAGCACTTGAGCAGTGCCAGACCTACTTTGAAAACAATTTTCACACCCTCAAAGAAAAACATCCCAAATACGAAGAGCCAATGGGAAAGGGAATGAATAGGAGAAAACAGTTATAAACCACTGGCTTGCATACTTGCTTGGGTTGATCATTTCTTGATCAAAATGTGCACCTAGCTTTGGCAATTGCTCCTTTACCAACCTTTCAAACTGGAAAAGGTATTGCTGTACAAGAGGCAATCCAACCAAATATAGTCCTTCCATTGGCGCATTAACTGCGCCTTTCAACAATCCAACTAGCAGCCAAAATGCATCCTCCTCACTCATATAAAGAAGAAGTAACAGATTGCATGATAGGCGGATCACCGAAACTGCTCCAAAAAAGACTAGAATCTAACATTCTGAGTAGCGGCACAATTTAATCCACAGCTACTTCCGCCGCCGCGGCGATGAAACTTTCTCCAACACACCCTTTATGCTGATGTCGAACGCGTCTTCTACCGGCTCTGCTGCATATGACACGTCGGAGCTCGACCTCATCATGAAAGTGACACGTGGAATCAAATTTTATATGTTTTGCTGCATCTCCTTCACCCGCTCAGAACTCAAACAACTCAGCACCTGCTCCACCAGGGACTTGATCCCATCATCTGAAACTGGACAACCCTTGATGCATAGCTTCTTCAAAGAAAGACATTTCGCAGCAATACAAGAGATCTTCATATCCACGATCGTCTCACTGCCATAAAGAGCCAACCTCTCCAAGACCTGGCAATTGGAAGCCGACTCAAGCTCGTTGCAGTCAGGTTCAAGCCAAGATAATACTGAAATTTACTGTTGTGGGAAGGCTAGATCAGTAATCCTGAATTTTTTGTGGATTCGGAAAAAAGATGAAGGTTCAATGCAACGCGTGCCAGAGCACGGAGGCATCTGTGTTTTGCTGCGCAGACAAAGTTGCCGTTTGTATCAAATGTGATTCCAAAGTCCATGATGCCAACAAGCTCGCCAGCAAGCATCGCAGACTCTCTCTCCTCGAGCCCAGTTCATCATCCTCCTCAGATTCTCTCATATGTGATATATGTCAGGAACGAAAGGCGTTCTTCTTTTGTCAAGTAGATCAGGCCGTCTTATGCAGAGATTGCGACTTGTCTATCCACTCTGCCAACGAATTGACTGCAAAACACAACAGATTTCTGGTTCCCGGCACCAGAGTTTCTCTGAAACCAATAGAGACTTTGGTTTCCCTTGAGAAAGTTGTGACCACGACCACTGTCACCAAGGCACTTATCCCGCCTGTCCAAAAGATGCTGGATCATGCCCAGCCATCAATGGATCTGCCTGTAGAAACTGTGACTGCAAGTACCAGTAACAACGAGTTCTCACAATACTTGAGCGAGGTTGAGCAATTCCTAACCTTGGCTTCCCCTGAGCGTCTAGACTGGGGTGGATCGGCTGAGGCTCATGCTATTGGAAAGTACATGGAGTCGGCTTGGGCACCCAATCTGGGCCTCTTGCCTGAAGGTTTCTACGGAGACTCACTAGCAGAAGTCCCTCACCTACCATCGCCGACGACGGATTCTGGATTCTGTATGTACGGCCAATTTGGCATCACCATGAAACCAAAGGCAAAGCACCAGAGTGATGGACAAATATAAAAAATGGATGGGAAAACCAATCTCTTTATTTCTCTATGCCCAGGAAGGGCCAGAGGCCCTTACGGGCCCTGAAGCTCCGATACCAAGATAAAATTGCACACAACAATATATTCTCTATTATGCATGAATGAGGAAATTACACACATATTTATACAATCAATAGTCTCATGTTAGGAATTCTATCTTGGACGTACACTAGTGTGGTTGAGAGATTCTCTCAACCACACACTAAACTAGGAGAAACTAAATTCCTATTATGTAGGAACAAACTCCTCAAATGGAGAATTACAACCATAGACAAGTAGGAATTAATTATTTCTAACTACATTTAGATTCAAATTTTTAGGTTATTAGTAGTTTTTTTATATGTGACATGTAACTTCATTACAAATCCCCCTCTAACTTTGATACCAATGTAACAAACAAAGGTTTAAAGGAAACCAATAATCTATCTAGTTTCATTGTAAATGACTCATGATGATGAGATACATTAATTATAATTTTTTGTTAATAATTAGACCCTGAGTCAAGATTACAGGATTCAATGTTGATGTGAGATGTAGCAGTAGTCATCTTATACATTTCATATCTTAGTTCAATCGTCATATATATGTAGTGATGCATTTATTCGAGGTTGTTATTTTAAATAATTTTTTTTTGTTTTAAATTAAAGTTGTTTGTATTCATATCAAAAAGAAAATTACATTACCAATTTGATCATTAAGTTGATATACTCTAGAAGTACCAGCGTCTCCAACAACCACAAAATCCCAGAACCACAAAAAACATCATTACAATACCAAAACCCCATTACAACAAGAACTAAAGATGTGTCCCTCATCAAATTGAGACAATTCTAGAGAATGAGTGCATATAAGCTCAGAAAGAGTGTGCTTCAGTAGCGAGTGCCTTGAAAACAAGAAAAAATGACCACCGCAACCAAAGAAGAGTGACCTTTGACAGACAAAAACATTTGTGAGTTGAGATATAGTCTTCTAGGGCATCCTCTATAAAATACCATGTCATCCAACCAACATGAAAAAGAGTAACCACATACTTAGAGATATAAGCCAACAGAGCCATTCATCCCAGAACAAGCCAACTCGTAGGCATATATTGCAACAAGGTTCAATTGGAAAAATACTAGTTACAGGTGCCTCGAAAAAAGAGTGAAAACAAAATATACTCTGATGCTAACACTAAGTACCAAGTAGCATAAAAACATAAACCACCAACAAAAGACCAGGTAAGCATTATATCCATGAAATAAAAGGGAATCCTCCTCCTCCAGAGCATGTACATTGATATCAAATGATGATCCATCCCATATACTCTCTCCACCATCAACAAGAGCATAAAAATCCATACAATCACATACAAGTGGCAAAAAAACATGATTTCATAACTTGAAGTCTTCAAAACATACCGAGAAAAGTGGACTATCATACTATCTATAGCCAAGAGACAATTAAAAAAAATAACATCAAAACCCTAAATTCTACCATCCTTAATCCTAATAAGAGGAGACAATAGAGGGAGTTTGTCCATGATGTTCAATAAGAGGATCAATAAAGTCTCCTGAGGGAGAGTCACTAACTAGAAAACCCTCAACACAAGCCAACCGAGAGTCCACACTATCCAAACACTACATGAGGTTACAAATCATTCTTTTGACATCTTCTAAGGAAGAAAAGAGATTGTAGGTATTAACTTGTCTATCCTTAAATATAAGGCGAAGCAAAGTGGCTATTTGCTAGTGTAAGGCCAACGAGTTCAGAAATGAATTCGTTTCTTTCGAAATTTTCTAGGGTCTGGTACCCATTTCAAATATTCCCCCATCACCTCAAAATATGAGTGATAAGGTGGTCCTCAACCTCTTTACTCTCCAACAATAAAATCTCATTGCTGACTTCCAAAGGAACAACATCCAAGAAGGTGGCCACAAAATCATAGGAAAAATGACAATTTCTCTTTGTGCTGACATTGCCTCCACCACCCCTCCTACTACTCATCCTTTGCTGAGGAGGCATGAGAACAATTGCCAAATAACACTGAGAACAATAGAGACAAAAACCCTTTCCTCCAACAACCACAAAATCCTATAACCATAGAAAACAATATTACAACAATACCAAAACCCCATTACAAAAACAACTAAAGATATGCCCATCATCAAATTGGGACAATTCCAGAGAATGAGTGCACATAAGTTGAGAACGAGTGTGCTTTAGTAGCAAGTGCATTGAAAACAAGAAGAAACAAGCATCACAACCAGAGAAGAGCGACCTTTGACAGAGAGAAACATTTGTGAGCTGAGATATTGTCTTCCAGCGCATCCTCTACAAAATGCCACGCCATCCAACCAACATGAAAAGAGTAACCACTTATTCAAAGATGTAAGCCAAAAGACACATTGATCCTAGAACAAGCCAAGTTGTAGGCATATATTGCAACAAGCTTCAATTGGAAAAATACTAGTTAAAGGTGCCCCCAAAAAAGAGTGAAAACAAAGTATACTCTAATGCTAACACCAAGTACCAAGTAGCATAAAAACATAAGCTGCCAACAAAAGATCAGATAAGCATTATATCCACAAAATCGAAGAGAATCCTCTTCCTCTAGAGCATGTACAATGATATAAAAGGGTGAGTCGCTCCATATACACTCCACCATCAACAAGAGCATAAAAATCCATACAATCGCATACAAGTGGCAAAAAAGCGTGATTTCATAACTTGAAAACTTTAGAACATGCCGAGAAAAATGTTTTGTCATACTATCTATAGTCAAGAGACAATTAAAACAAAAGTAACATCAAAACTTTGAATTAAACCATCCTTAATCCTAATTAGAGGAGATAATAGTGGGAGATTGTCCATGATGATCAACCATAGAATCAATAAAATCTCCAGAGGCAAAGTCACTAACTAGAAAACCTTCAACCTTGAACACAAGCCAATCAAGATTCCACACTATCCAAACAGTCCCTGAAGTTATGAATTATTCTTTTGACATCTTCCAAGGAAAAAAAGAGATTATAAGTCTCAAGTTGCCTATCCTCCAAAATAAAATAAAAAACAAATTACACCTCCCTAAAAACCCAACTTAAATACTAACAAGTCGTCACCTAAAGCCCATGTCACTGCAACACAAAAATATGACAGAATATGACAAAAATGTAAAAAGACTATGACCGCACTTAGAAACCTTTAAAAAACGCTATCGCAGCCACCATTAAGAGGTGATTACCGTGAACAAAATGACCAGGAAAGCACAATGAAGGGACCAAAAAACCAATTGACTAAAACAAACTACGATAAAAATGAATATTTTAGACGTCAAAAAGAGAAAAGAAATTAATATTTTTTAATGTTTTTAATTTTCCTAATATTTTCTGGGTATCTAGATATTTTTTTTGTTTTTTGTTTTTTCTCCTATTTCTCAGAACATATTTTCGTCACCCGATGTAAACAAGGTTGATTTAAACACAAATGCGGAGAAAACTAAAAACCAGACTGACCATTTGAAGGTTAAGAAATATCGAAGGCAAAGCCAAAGAGCACCCTTAAGTTAAATACAAACGCATGGAAAACTAAAAGCCAGGCTGACCAACCATTTGAAGTTTAGAGAGCGAAGTATGACCTGTAAGTTAGATGAGCCATATAGCCAACCAAGCAGCCTTGCTTCTTATGAACAATTTGTGTTTTACAAAGCTAAGATGTGATGTGGAATCTAGAATCAGGTAGCAGTAAGCTTTGAGTTACATATTAATACCCAAATAAAATATGAGATAAACTCGGAAACGAACTAATTTAGGTAAACATATTTGTTTCAATGCCTAAACAAATAAAATAACATGCATGTTCATGACATGATTAGTGATTATAGAGAGTGACTAAAAATCCATTATAACCATAACCAAATGAGACACATAACTGTATGGTGTCCTCTCACAGCGTGCAAGAATAAATGGCAACACAGTGTGTATCTACTTTCCTGAAGGTGGAGATGAAGGCCGAGGCTGCCAAATGCATACTCTTCATCTTGCTTGCTTTACCTTTTTTTCAAGTCATTCAAACCACTCTGCCAGAAACACAAAGAGGCAGAGAGTTGTATATATAAAAGTTAGGATTCATTCGGGATTTATTGAGTCGAAGTCAAGAGAGATTAAATAGCTTTTCATTTTGAAAAAAGTTTGCATTTTAATTAAGAGATTTGATTTTTGATACATCCAGAGTTAAAATAGAAGTTTTTTTTAAATAAATTATCTTTCACATAAATATCATGGGTAAATACCATGAAGTTATTTTTATTTTAACATTATTTTTTATTATTTTTTTTCACTCAGTTAAAATGTTTACATTAGGTTAGATTTTAGGCTTTTGTGATCTATAGTAAGCAAGAATGTCTTTTGGATTAATCACATCATTATTGTTTGGTGGAAGTTTCGAACAAACTAATATTTACATTACATTATATTACACATCTTCATTTTTTTTCCCTTATGTAATTTGATTGAGACAAAATACTTGCAAAACAAAACATTACAATTTACAACATCTCTTGTATACTAAATTGGAGAGTACCTCCCATTAAATCTTAAACATTCATATTTTTCTCACTCCTTACACAACCTTACAAAGAGAAAAAAAAAAAAAGGTTGCATTAAACCTAGACTTGAAGACTGCAAATACAAACAATCTGCACATATACTCCAATCATAACTATAATCTGACCAGATCAGAGCTAATTATTTGGCATAATGAGGGATCTCCATCCTATCCGCTCTGATATGGTAAATGAAGGTGTAGGGTGGTGGCAGGAGGATTATATTAAATAAAAAAAAAGGGACAGCCAAACAACTCATTTACGCTGTAAAGGCTAAAGGAATCGCAACCACTGGGAAACGGAAACGCTGGGAAAGCAAGTTGGCTAGCCAAAACTTAAAGTCCAACAAGGAAATATTAAGGAACAAATATCCAAGAGCAAGCCCAAACACTCCAAGTAACAAACAATTGAATGAAACCTCCAAAGTCCCATCCATATTCTATGATCATGATGCAGATAGAAATAATCCCAGTCAATCCATCCTATATATAACATAACAGTAAGTAACACACAATTTAGGTCAATGGGTTAGATAACTCAACTTAATCAACCAATTTCAAGGTGAAGGTTCCTGAGAAGTCATGTGTTCAAGTCTGGTAAAGCCCCTCTTCGTTAGGTGCAAATGTACTCTGGCAGCTGCAGCATTTACCCTTGGTGTCATTCAAGGAAACCCTAGATGGCATTGGGACGAGCGCGATTTCCAAGAGCATTTTCCATGAAAAAAATTAGTAATAACACACAATTTCCTCTTGAGTAGCGAATTATTCTATGAAATGATATGAAATTACTAAAAATGAGATTATACCCTGTCATGCCAGCAATAACAAAGAAAAATTACTAAAAATGAGATTATACCCTGTCATGCCAGCAATAACAAAGAAAGGAATTAAAGCAAATAAATTACATTTTGATCTGTTTATAACAACAACAACCACAGAGCATTTGACCCCACTAATATATCAACAGACCTCCCTCCTTGTAATAAAGAGGACGAGCATATACAAGCAATATTTTGATCTGTTTATAACAACAACAACCACAGAGCATTTGACCCCACTAATATATCAACAGACCTCCCTCCTTGTAATAAAGAGGACGAGCATATACAAGCAATATTTTGATCTGTTTATAACAACAACAACCACAGAGCATTTGACCCCACTAATATATCAACAGACCTCCCTCCTTGTAA
>APFE030932065.1:0-10432 GCA_000404065.3 Pinus taeda | reverse complement strand
ATGTATGTTTAGAGAAGGATTGCTCTTGTTTGGTTTGTTTGTCACTAGAGAGTCTTAGAATCCTAGGGAGGTTAGGTTTGTCCGCAAAAATAACTCTTTCCGCATGATAAACCTTATGGTTAAGGTACCCCTCAGTGGGGGCATAATCAAATCCCCTATGGTCAAAAACCTCCGCTTTGGGGGAAGAATCCTTACCAAAAAGGTTGGAACATGCAGGATGGGCCTCCTCAAAGGCCTTACATGCCTTTTAATCCAAAATTGCCATTTTTAGCTAAATTGGAATTTCCCGATGTCTCGAGGCTTACTAATGATCCCATTCTTCATTTTCCTTATTGGCCTTTAGTTCCTACTAAAATTCTGAGCGATTTCCCCAAGTTCGAAGGGAAAGATAAAGAGGACCCTCAAGCCCATGTGATGACATATCACTTATGGTGTTCTTCCGATTCTTACGTTGACGATTCTATTTGCCTTTTCCTCTTTCAGAAAACCTTGATAGGTGTTGCTGCAAAATGGTATGTTGAGTTGCCTCGGGGTACCTATGCATACTTTAACTCTTTGTCTATGGCCTTCCTCACCCACTTCCAATTAGGGATTCGTTATGAAACTAGTACTCATTTTCTCACATCTCTAAAGAAAGATACTGTGACCCATACTTCCGATCACATCCATGAATGGAGACGTTAGTGTCGCCTCATCAAATTAGAAATTCCTGATGAGTTGTTAACTGAATGGTTCACCAAATAATTGATAAACAAAATTGATAAAGATATAAAAATGGGTGGATGCGTTATTGAGGACCAAGTTATTGCCCGTGCCCAGTATTTAGACTTAGTCTATTCCCTATCTGGCACGCTATATGAAATGTGGCCTGATGCTCCAAGACCATCTTGGGATCTAGCATCTTCAAAGTCTCCCGATGTACCACATGTTGATGGTATTATTGGATCAGTGTCTCAGAATTCCACCAAATCTTCTTCGAAGCAAAAGTCTATTTTAGATACTGGTTCTAATCATCCTTCGAAAGATCCATCAAATCCGGGTAAAACATTTGAGGTCCATGCTTTCCAGGCTACCACGACAGATAAAGCCTTGAAAGGTAATAAAAAGGGTAAAGGCAAAAAAAAATTTGATACCCCGAAACATGATCCTCCCAAGTCATCTACTGATGATGCCTCCAAATGAAAGATGAAATATCCTTGCCTCATTTGTGAGGAAGACCATTATACCAAGGATTGTCCCCGATGTGCTAAAGTTATTCATTTATTGAAAGGGACTCCGACTATTTTGAAAGATCCATTTCCAACTCAGTAGACTCAGTTGGTAGACCAACCGCAATCCTCTGTCTCATTTGGTTCTCAAGTTCTCATGCTGATGGGTTCATTGCCTATCTCTATCGCTACTTGATCAAAAGATTATCAAACCCCTCAAAAGCATATGGTGGAGAAAGAAGCCATTGACATACCTTCTATTTCTACTCCGCCCAGTTCTGGTCCTCTTCATATTGAGCAACCTAATAATGAATCCATTCTCCAACCACCTCCCAAAGGCGTGCTTCGAAAATCATCCTATAATCCGAATGCTAGAGCTGCCCAACATTACAGTATAGTCAAAGATATAGCTCAAGTGCCTTCGGCGATGTCTTCTTTGGAAGTCCTCTAAACATGTCCAATGCAGTGGAAATCATTGTTGTCTACTATAGCATCCATTGATCCTATTGATTCTAGTTTGATTACTTTCGATCTCGAAAACCATGTTCCTCGTCTTCCTCATCAGATTTCTTTTATGATTCAAGTTATTATAAAAGGAAAGATGATCCATCGGACTATCATTGATGAAGGTGCTTCCACCTGCATCATGTCATTTTCATGTTGGAAAGCCATTGGCTCTCCACCCCTTAACTAGTCCCCAAACACCTCAGAGGCTTTTGATAGCAGAGGCTCCCGTCCTTATGGTATTCTCACAATTTTTTCTATCACTTTGGAAGGGAAGACTATCAAGCTAGAAGTGGAATTTGTAGACACAAATATGAATTACAACCTCCTACATGGGCGAAGTTGGACCCATGCCACGTTTTGTGTGGTTTCCTCTTTGTTCCGGGTGCATCGTTTTTCTCACCGTCAACCAATTGTCTTTTTTCTCTTTTAGTGCCTTGAACAACAACGTCCCATATGTGGGAAATACTGAAATTCCATATGAGAGTGTGGGGGCAGGCATTTTTAAGGATTTTTCTTTAATGGGAAATTTTTCTCTCCCACCTTCGCATGTCACCTTGATCAATATGATCTCTGTCTCTAAAGATCCATGGATTATTCCTTCTCCAGATTAGATTGATTCATTTGGTGATTCCATACTGCTAATTCCATTGGAGCAAGCTTATCATGAAATTTTCTCAGCTTCTGTAGCTGCTTCAAAAAGTCATGTTGTGTTCAGTATGAACCTAGATACCTATGTGCAATATCCTTGTCTTGGTTCTTGGGATTCTCTAGATCCTTTGAATGAGACATTCCCCACGAATGAGAGTATTATTGAGGTTATGTCTCTTGATGAAACTCCTTGGAATGATATTCATCATCGTTCTTCATTTCTTCCAAGCCTAAGTGAGATTCCTTCATGCCTTGAAGCTTTCATTTCTCATAACCTGATGCATCCACTTCAAGCCCCTGTTTTAGTGCACGAAGTCTTGTATGAAGGTAATATGGGAAATATTATTGCAACCATGCCTCTCGACATTTCTATTAAACCTGGGATTGTCGAGAACATTCACATTGGGGTTTCTTGTTCTCCCGATGAGATCAGGGTTTACAACGACCTTTTCAAAGAATTCTGCAATGTATTCGCTTTGTCATATGAGGAAATACGTGGTATTGATCCAACTATTGTGGTGCATGAAATACCCATGTGTCCTGACTCAAAGGATGTTCATCAACAACTTCATCCCATGCATCCTAAGAAGGCTGCTGCTATTAAGGTAGAAGTTAAAAATATTTTAAGAGTTTTTTTTATCTACCATATCCCATTGATAGATTGGGTTTCTAACATTGTACCCGTTACTAAAAATAAGGGAACAATCTGAGTTTGTTTTTATTACCGTGATATCAATTGCGCATGCTCGAAAGATAACTATCCCACTCCGTTTATTGATCAAATCATCGATGAATGTGATGGGAGTGATATTTTCTATTTTATGGATGGTTTTTTATGGTTACAACCAAATCAAGATATTACCCAATGATCAACACAAGAAAACCTTCATCTTTCCATGGGGGACTTTTTCTTATAAGAAGCTCCCTTTCGGCTTGAAAAACACTGGTGCTACCTTTTAGAGAACAATGTCATATGCTTTTCATGATATTTGACACATTGTTCAACCTTATCTAGATGACTTACCAGCTCATTCTGTTAAGCGTTGTGACTATTCGGGACACCTTCAAGCCATATTTTTGCACTGTCAACACTATAACATTCATCTTAATCCGCATAAGTGTGTCTTTTGCATGGAATATGGTCAGGTTTTGGGTTTCGTTGTGTCCCAAGAAGGTATCCGAATAGATCCTCTAAAATTTGAGGCTATTTTAAATTTACCCCCTCCTACGTCATTGCATAAATTGCAAATTTTGCAAGGAAAGGTTAATTTTCTTCGTCGCTTTGTCCCTAAGTATATGGAAATCACCAAGGTATTTACTCACTTGATCAAAAAGGGGATCCATTTATTTGGGATGAAATTGCCCAACAATCCAATGATGCCCTAAAGAACATGCTCATTAGTGCTCCTTTATAGCATACCCCCGATTATCACCGTGATTATTTCCTCTACTTGGCCACAACCAACAGTACCATTGCTATGGTATTGGTTCAGGATGATGATGATGGTAACGAACACATGGTTTATTATTTAAGGTGAAATCTAATTGACACTGAAACTCGATATGCTCATATCGAGAAACTTGCCTTGGTAACAACACATGATGTTGAAATATTTTATCATTATATCCTTCTACGGAAGACCATGACGATTTCTGACTACAACCCCATGACTTATATTTTGACTTGTCAATTTCTTGGGGGAAAATACTCTAAATGGATTTTTATCCTGCAAGAGTTTGATTTGGAGTTTACTTCTGCCAAATCAAAGAAATCACTTGTTTTTGCTGAATTCATTTGCGCCCTTCCTTTCGCAAACACTTTCGCCAATTTTACTCAGCAGATTCCTGATGAAACTTTGTTTCTCATCAGCACTCTTGACCTGTGGTATGGAGATATAATTGTTTATCTTCAGACTGAAGCCTTCTAATCCGAGTTGTTTTGATCTGACCAACGCCGCATTTGGTATTGGTCTCACCTTATCGGCTTATTGGTGATACATTATACTAAGTTGGTGTTGACTCTATTCTTCACAGATGTCTAACACTTAAAGAGGCTGAACGAGTCTTGAATGAATTCCACTCTGGGACATGTGGTGGTCACATGTCAGGTTATGCCACTGCTCAGCCAATCCACTGCACTAGTTATCTTTGGCCTTCCATTTTCAAGGATTGTATTATGGTCGTTGAAGGGTGCCATGAATGTCAGATTTATAACCACAAGTAGTGCGTCCTGCTAGCACCCTTACACCCAGTCATTACCATTGGCCCATTTGCTAAATGGGGAATATATTTCATGACATGTAACCCTCTCTCAACCGAGGGGAATGGCTATATAATCGTCTCCATCGACTACTTCACTAAATGGGCCAAGGCGATGCCCAGATATAATGCTGACGGTATCAATACTACTAAATTCATCTTCAGCCATGTCATAGCCCATTTTGGCATCCCTTAAGCCATTGTCACAGACCATGGATCACATTTTCATCAGTACATGATGGCAGAGCTAACTGCTTAATTAGGTCTTCACCATGATAAGTCAACTCCTTATTATCCATCGACCAATGGCTAATTTGAAGAAATTAACAACGTTTTGATTACTATGCTTCACCAAACCATTGGTAAGCACAAAAAGGATTGGCACCTCATGCTATTCTCGACTCTTTGGACTTACTTAACTTCAGCTAAGATAACCACTTGTTTCAGTCTATTCCAGTTGGTTTATGGCTTACAGGCGACATTCCTAATTGAGTGTGAAATCCTTTCGTTGAAATTAGCTATCTAACTACTTCCTGATACCTCGCCCAAAGAGGAGCGATTACTTTACCTTGAGAGGATTGATGATACTCATCGTATTGTTGCGATGGTGATCGAAGCACAAAAGAAATGAGTTAAAGCACATTTTGATCAAACCATTTCTCCACGCATTTTCAATGTAGGCGACTTGGTCCTCCTATATGACCAAGCCAATGATAAGTTGGGAGTTAGAAAGTTTGAACCTATGTGGCATGGGCCATATATTGTAAAACGTGTCTTGTAGAAGGGTGCCTATGAGCTAGTTGACTACGAAGTGATCCAAAAATGGATCCTGGATAAACCTCTAAGTCTAAAAGACTTCGTATAAGAGGTAAAAGGTGCCAAATGGCACAAATGCTTTGTAAATTAGAGGAACATGAAAGTCACATGCTGCTCCGAGAAATAGTCTCATTGCAGGGATCCCTTCATTATGAATCCAACGCAACTCAAATGGGTGAAAATGGACTTCAAATGGAGAAATTATCATAATTGAAGCTACCCTTTTTCCAAAGGAAAAAGAGGAAAAATCCCCTAATAATGGGTCCTAAAAACCCTCTAAGTCTTCCAAATCTCCCAAAAGGACAAAACCATCACAAAAGGAGAAGTCTTGGAAAATTTAGATTACACTATTGGAACCCAAAAACATGAGAAAACAGTGAAAACAAGGCTATTGGAGGCTTGAATAGTGTTTGCATAGGAGCCGTCAGATCTGGCCGATCAACGGTCCAGATTTGATCGGCAATCGCAATCGGTGGGTAGTCGGAAGCATAACACGTGATGGGACCGGGCCAATGCGATACCACGATCACCGATATCCACGGATCACAATCAGTGATACCATAAGGCAACGGCGGGACCCCGGGAGATGCGATGGTGCAATCGCTGAAATCGGTGGATCGCAATTAGAGCTACACAAAGGAGTGGATATAGACATATATATATATATATATATATATATATATGCATGATGCAATTAGCCGGACCTAATGGAGTTTCAAAATGCAAACGAATAATATTTCAAATCTGATAAAGCCATATTTGCAGGTTTTTCCAATATTTTAGTGTATTTTTAATACAAAGGGGAAAACCATGGAGCAGGCATTGCGACATGTGATAGCGACTTATGGGTGAACCTGATGGGAGTTTAGGGAGTATGTATGAAAAATTGAAGTTCGAGAACAGTGTTCTCTGCAGCTTTTCCCATGCTTTACAACGTTCTCTGTGTAAACAGAGAACGACTATTTTTGAAGGATTTCAAGCGTTGATGGGTCCATTCCGTTATAGAACAGGTGGTCGCCTACCCTAAAGGCGTTATGCAATGATTATTGAATGTTAGAAGAGGGATTTGAACAGACTGTGGTTGGAAGACAGAGAGCCTAAGAGGGAAGATGAACCAACAACGTCGATTTGGCTTAAAAAGATGCAGACTGATAGAGGACGAGGGTTTGTTGTTGTTGTTGATCCTTGAGGGGTTTGCTGTTGAAGCATAAGCCAAAGTAAGAAGCTATGGCAAAGAGGCAACACAGAAGCCAAAGTGGCAGTGCAAAAGCCAAAGATGCAATGTAGAAGCAACAAAACAGCCAAGGGAGTCACTTGGAATTCAAGTGAAAAGCCCAGAGAGAGTTGTAACCTGATAGAAGGCAGAAAGAATCCAGAGAGCCAGAGCTAGAGCTAGAGCCAAAGAGCTAGAGTCAGAGCCAAGAGCCAGAACCAAGAGCCAAAGAGCCAGAGTCAGAGCCAAGAGCCAGAACCAAGAGCCAAGAGCCAGAGCTTCAAGAGCCAAGGGATAAAATGGTGTCTGAACCCACTGTTTTTGTGTAGAACAGCAGGAGTTGAGCCAAGAGCCTGTAAAAAAGACTTATACCATAATCCCAGAGAGCCTAGTTGAGTTGACTAGAGCTCATGGAGACGTAGCCCAAGAGTTGTGGGTGAACTCCTAATTAATTTTATGTCTTATGTGTTTGTTTTTACTGCTACATTATTCACTGTTATATGCATTTATATATCAGTTTAAGCACATTCACATATCAGCACAAACAACAGATTTTAAAACATATAATTAGTCTAAAACAATTATCAACATACACTATATTGTCAAGCATTTCTTAATTCCGCATTGGTTAATCAATAATACTTGGGAATATTTAAGCTTTTAGAGTGGGAGAGGTTCTTGTAAGCTGGACAAGAAGCCCAAGAGCCCCATTTTCAGATCAAGTGGTATCAGAGCTTAAGGTTGATTAACCACACCTTAAAAAAAAGGTTATATCAGAATGCTTGTTTGACAGAGAAAAGATTGCTTGTCTAAAAGGTGTTTAAACAGCAAGAGGCTGATTGTATGCTTGTTTTGTAGACTGAATATTTTCCAAGTTTACAGAGGTGAAGGGAAACCTGTTGATAGCTCAATCCAGGAAGGACAAGAAGGAAGAAGTGTTGAAGGCATTCTTCTATCTCAAGGACCTCAAGGCAGTCCTTAAAGCACAAGAGGTTTGTTGCAAAGGGTTGCTGAAATAAGCTCTTTATTAATCTTGTTGAATTTCTTTTGATTCATTGGTATAATGAAAACTTCTACAAGTGAGTCCTCGAATTCTTCTTTCTTCATCACAAGACTCTTTGATGAAGACATGAAGAAGAATTGTTCACCATGATGGATATGGTGAGAGAAATGTATGAGGATGGAAGGAAGAGTGGCATGCTTAGAAAGCAGCTAAATTCCATAAAGGAAGAGAAGCAGTTGCTTGCTAACAGACTACAGGAAACGGAGAGGAAACTTCATAGTGCAAATATGAACCTGAAAAGGATGCATGAGTTGGAGTCGTAGCTCTTTATTTTCTAAGAAGCCTTAGTCAAGTATCATCTTGAAGAAGAGGTAAGCCATTCTAGTTTGTCTTCAAATTCTTCTGAGAATGCTTGTATTGGTTCTTTTGAAAAACATACTAAATGCATAGGTTCCAAGCTAATGTCCAAGATGGACTATGAAGGAAAGGGCTTGGGAAAGCATGCAAAAGGTATTGTTGAACCAATAATGGTTGAGGAAAGGCCTAAGTATTTGGGTCTTGGCTATGGACAGTCTTATGGAAAGTGTTCCAAAGCTGCCATGAAGGCCATTGAAACAACGCTAAGAAGGGGTTGCATTGTAGAGTGTGAAGATTGTATTCCAGAGGAATGCAGTAGCTTGAAACATCATTTGCAGGATGCAGGTGTTCAAAATCACACACTTGAACCAGAGAGTTGGGGAGACTCTAACAACCTTGAAGAGATTGATGGTGTTCTAAAGGGAGCCATTTCTTCATTTTCTTCACCTCCTCATGAAGGCAATAAAGGTGAAAGAGGCAGGTATAAATCTAGTTCTAAACATTTTCCTTTTGATTTTGTAAAGAATGATAAATTTCCACATAAGTATGGGGAAAGAATTGCATGTTACTTTTGTGGTTTGGATAACCATGATGTTTTTAGATGTTGGAAGAGAATGGCCACATACAGGAAGCAGAAGAAGGAAAAGAAGCAAGAAGCCAAAGGTCCATTGGACAACGCAAATCATGCTGTCAAGAGGATGCACATGCAGTGCACTTACTGCCATAAGCAAGGACATATTGTTGCAAAATGTTGGACACTGAATCCAAAAATGCTTCCACCAAAGTTGAAGAAAGTGGAAAGAGAAGATGGTAGAAATGGAAGTGAAGATTCCATGAATGATGTGTCTCAAAATGATTCACATGATGATGCTAATGTGCAGATAAAGGTAGTACCTTTGAAAGGGATTGGTAAGGAATGGTTAGAGTTCTCATCCAATTAATATTGCATGTCTATTGATGCATGTACATTATATTTCATTTCAGCGTTGAAAGTACAGTGTGCTTAAGTGAAAGCTGAGGGATCAAAAGCATGCATGAGCTTGAGATGCATGAACACAGGGATGCTAATGATTTCCTTGTTTCTGAACATGTATGTGTAATTAACTTGTAGGGTTGATTGCTTTGACATGCATGTGATACCATGTTGACTTGGGATAAGTTAACTTGGTCTCCAAATGGAGATAATGATGAAGTGTTTCATCTTTTGAAAAAGAGTCCTAATGGTCTTTTTCTACATACTTGACTTGAAGGGTCATTTGTTTAAAGACATGTTTTGTGCGCTTGTTACCTAGTCCATCATTTGTATGCAGATGTAAGACATGGAGGTGTTCACAAGATGTGAAATCTGTTTCTTTGTTGAAGCAGGAATTTAGTCCATCCAGTTGTTGTCTGTATGCATGTTGTTGTTGGCAGCCTGTCAAACAAGTACAAATGAAATTCTTTGTGGAGCATATGTACTTCAAATTTGTTTAGCCACCTTGGATCAATGATCAAGGAAAAGAAACTCAAACCACCTTCCATGACCATTTCAGTAGAAGTTCTGTAGGAAGGCAAGGAGGAAGAAAGTTCTTCCCAAGAAGACTAGCCCATCTAGAGAAGGGAAGTGGTCAGAAACTTTGGTTCAGAGGCACTATGCAAAGGAAAGTGTAGGGAGGCTAAAAAGAAGAGGGTGAGTCACTCTCATTTTCTATTTAGATCAGTATATAAGTCTTGTGGAGACCAAAAGTTCTTTTAGTGCGAAGGCGTGATCCAAAAAAGGATCCTGGATAAACCTCCAAGTCAAAAAGATTTCATATAAGAGGTAAAATGTGCCAAATGGCACAAATCCTTTGTAAATCAGAGGAGAATGAAAGTCACAGGCTGCTCTCAGAAATAGTCTCATTGCAGAGATCCCTTCATTCTGAATCCAATGCAACTCAAATGGGCGAAAATGGACTTTAGATGGAGAAGTTATCATAAAATGAAGCTGCCCTTTTTCCAAAGGAAAAAGAGGCAAAATCCCATAATAATGGGTCCTAAAAACCTCTAAGTCTTCCAAATCTCCCAAAAGGGTAAAACCGTCACAAAAGGAGAAGTCTTGGAAAATTTGGATTACACTATCGGAACCCAAAAACATGAGAAAACAGCGAAAGCAAGGCTATCAGAGGCTTGAACAATGTTTGCACAGGAGTCGTCAGATCTGGCCGATTAATGGTCCAGATCTGATCGGCAATCACAATTGACAGTGGAAATCAGCGGGCAGTCAGAAGCATAACATGCGATGGGACTGGGACGATGAGATACTGTGATCACCGATATGGGCGGATCGCAATCAGCGATACGACAAGGCAACGATGGTACCCCGGGTGATGCGATGGTGCGATCGCCGAAATCGACGGATCGCAATCGGAGCTACATAGAGGAGCAGCTATATATATATAT
>APFE030932062.1:963-131592 GCA_000404065.3 Pinus taeda | reverse complement strand
AATAATATATAAATTCTATCATTATTAAAAAATATTTTACAATCACATTTTATTATTGAGTTATATGGAAAGTAAAGTTCATGACAACTATTATTACCAGCCTATATCCATCTTAACTCCAAATCTACCAAACCCCTAGAAGGATCAATCTCTTGATATGCAAATCTCTTTTAGAGTGAAAAGAGATTCGATCGCTCTTGAAGCTTAGTAGGTTCAGAGTTAAAATGGATCTAGACTGGTTTAATTTCCCCCTTTAAATAGACAATATCCCACATGAATACCATGGGTTGCTTTTTATTCCTCTTTAAATTTCATGATTATACATACTAAATAATTTAGGGGAGAGAATATAGAGGAAATGAACATCTCTCAGGTGCTGAAGAGTGCCTGTACAGGGCACATCTGTCATTCACCAAACCATTCGTACATAACTAAGATTGGAAATCTGTTGAGGAATTGAGCAGATTCCTTAAGAATAGGATCCAATCTAACTAATCACAACAGATTACTAATAATAGAAAGATATGAAGAATTCTACATTTCTCCATTATTCCATGTTCCCCTCTTAATGGAGAAATGGATCAAAGCATAACATGAATAGCATACACCTGTCGGTCTCAGCCTCAGCTAGGATTACAATGGTACATAAAAAAAACTTGATAACTGAGCTTTCATTTTTGCCTTCTTACTAAAGAGTCCATGCTTGTTCATTTGCTAATGAAGTTTCATCTTCATTTTTCTTGCCATAAGATAGTGGTGGAGCTTCTCCTTCTTTTATTGTTTTCTGCGCCAAAAGTGGAACACTTGAACTCTCCTCTTTCTTAATTGTAGGCTAAAATTCTTTGTATTCAACATTGTCGTAGGTTCTTGGGACGTGTTTGCAATTTCTTCAAGTTTTATTGCTTCTTCCTAGCTACCAATATCTTCACACTTAAAAACAATGTTAGATTCATAAAGAGAACCATATGGGTTCTTGTCATCCTACTCCTTTAAGAGGGTTTTCCTTTCTTCATCTTTCTTTGTTGACATAGTTGGTTGATTCATGTCTTCAACCTCTTTAATCAATTATGTCGTTGCACACATGTCGTCATGTGTTTGATCTGTGTATGGAGGTATGCATTTCTTTTCACCGAACAACAACTCATCAATAAGATTCTTTTCATGCATCAAATTGATCCACTCTTTATGAGATACATAGTTCTCATCAAATTTGACTTCATACGTCTCTGCATCACGGAAGCTTTCTTCATAAAAAGTTTCAAATTCTATATCAGTGATTGTTTCTTCATCATCACTTGTTTCAATGTCAATTACAGGCACACATTCATCATCCATCATTGCATCTTCAATGTTTCCATCTTTAGTTTCACAATCAATTATGAGACTTAAAGAAAAATCATCATTTTCAAGAGCAATACCTTCATCATATTCGACCTCGTTCAAAATGTACTTCATTTCTAAAATATCCCACAACACTTTTGCATTTTGAATCTCACCATATTCATGTAGTATATTGAACAATATATTTTCATCTAATGCAAATGTTATAAGATGTAATGTTGATGCATCTCTACTCATATCATGGTTTAAATTAGCAAAATAATCTTCAACATAATTCAATAAATCTAGCTTCCATAGTATTGTTTTCATTTCAGTAGCCCATATTTCATGATTTATACTTGAGAAAGAGATTTCATGATTTATACTTGAGAAAGAGGGTAGATCTGACATTAGCCTTTTGATGATGACGGTTTCATCAAATTCTTCACTATGTTGATCCGGATTTGCATCCTTGACTTGATCAACTACAGGGCCATCAACATCAAACTAAAACTCTTCATCAAATTCAGATGAAAAATATATTGCATCTGTCTCTTGATGCTTTCTCCTCATATGTTTCAGTTTTCTTCAAGATTGTTTCAGTGTCCTTTGTTGACCCATTGCACCTTCTATGTTCTGTCTTGCATCAAGTGCAAAATAACACTTCAATCAGGAACAATATGTCGAATTCAATGGCTGCAACACCTACAAGAAGGGAAACCCACTCGCCTCGAGACCTAGAGCCACTTCGGTCACCTCTAGGCTCCAAATCAAAAAATTGGTCCACAACATTGCAAATTCGATCTCCTCTACTGCAATTTGCCACAGTCTTCACAAGTGATGACGATGCAAATAGTCGACCAAGACACGGGCTCCACACAACACACAACAAACACGCCCTTAATAATCGCATAGGTTGACTTGGAATCTGTTCCAATAGTTTTAATCACCCTTTTATAAAATCAAGGGCCATTGGCTATCCTCAAGTCGAGCTTGACTTTGGTGGCACTAAAAATCCCTCCACCCGAGAGAAAAAGCTTGATCCGACAAAGTTTCCATTGTAGGGTGCTCCACAATGCAACACTTCACGTGGCTTGTCAATGTGCCTCCTCGACGACTCCAGTCTCTGCAACGTAGTCTCCATACAACCCTCTGCAACTCTCAGTCTTGACCATTACTGCCTTAATTCACAATTGTAACAAATGTTGGTCATAATTCGAAATAAAATTAGAACTCGAACAATGTTGTTCAATCGCTTCAGTCAGCAACATGCACGATGCCCTCGACCGCCTCTTTCATGCTTCGACACTCCTCCACAACTGATCTATGTGATTCTCTAAGTGGTAGAGTCCAAGACTTTACACGATTCAGGTTACGATTTCACTCGCCCACAGACTTCAAGGATTGAACAACAATCGGATTCACAATTGGCTCTTGCAACGTCCACAATCCATAGTCGACCCTCCACTCAGGTGAAACTCGATGCTTCATGTACCACAGTCGACTCTCCACTATCAACTGATCCAGATTACACAAACCTAGCCACAATCTCTCCACAGTAGGCTCTCCACAAGCTCTCATCAAGAACTACTACTCACGACGAGAGGGTTACTCTGGAACGAGCACTCAACTAGGGAACTCAGTGAAATAATCATGAGCTCACCAATCGAGCTCTCCACCATCAACAAGTTTGACATTACTCTAATGGCTCACACATGACCACAAGAGTCAATTAACATAACAGTCCACACCAGCTAGCAAGGAGGCTTCAATGCTCCTCCGCACTTGCAAAGAAGACTGTTGGCTTCAAAAGAGAACACAACGCTCAACGACCCAACATGATGATGATGCCTTACAAACCCTTGTGTATTGAACCCTACAGAGCGTGAAAACCTTGAAAAAACATCAATTTATTTAATTAATTATTTATTTTTTTCACTCTGTTGATCCAGATTTGCATCATGATTCAAATTTGCTCCTCCTTCACCAATCAACACAATTGTCTTTCATGCCACAACAATCTGCGTTCCTTTTCATTCGCTATGACATGAATAGACGACATCACTCAACTTAGCCTTATGTATCTTCAACACCATGGGAAGATCTATAACAACATAGTTTGTGAGAAAATTAAAATTTACATAGGGATTACTTGAACATTGTCCATCACTGGACCACACAGAGAACCAGAATTATCACTCTTCTTGATGTTGGACAAACTCGCAAATTCTATGAGAGTATTTGGGACCTACACTGTGAAATTTAGCTTGTCGGTCTGGAAGCCTCTGGCGCCCTTGGATTTGTAGGGTATGTTAATGATCTTGTTGCCGACGGTGGCTTGCATCGTCAAACGTCCATTACATGTGTTTCTTCCATCTCTCAAGACAAATGTCAAATGGTAAGGTTTCACGAGGGCTATGTTCCCGGTCTGTGAGAGGACGCTTTCAAGCCCTCCGGAACCCTGAAATGGGTGGAGTCAGCACACAATCAACCAAACTTCACTTCTCCCAACGACAACAAATCTACCAGTGTCAAATCCTCTGCACAACAACTGCCCTCTACTCAAACTCATTCACCCAGATTTCACCTGATGCTTTGATACCAACTAAAGAATTTAGGGGAGACAAAATATAGAGGAAATGAACATCTCTCAGATGAACCAAGCTCAACCAGAAGAGTGACTATACCGGGCATATCTGTCATTCACCAAATCATTCTTACATAAATAAGATTGGAAATCTGTTGAGGAATTGAACATATTTCTTAAGAATAAGATCCAATCTTAACTAATCACAATAGACCACTAATAATAGAAAGATATGGTGAATTCTACATGTCTCCATTATTCCAAGTTTTGGTTAGTTTTAATTAGAAGCATTATAAAACATTAATAAAAATTGGGATCTATCATAAAAACATAAATGATAATACATATTTGGTTATTAGTTTCAATTAAAAACATTACAAAACATTAATAATTGCGTTGTGCTCAATTGGTTTGTTGATATTTCACTTTCACTCTTCCAATAATAGATAAAATATTTCGATGTCTATATTAAATAATATCATTTTTTATAACTTGGAAAAATACAAAAATAAAAATAAATAAACAAATAAATAAAACTACTATTTTTGTTAGAAATATTTCAATATAGAATTTAAATAAACTGATTGAATATCCATATTAACTAATATATTTCAATATAAATTTGAAAAGAAACTTACATATAATGAGCTTTGATCCCTCTTAGCTCTTGGTAAATATAGATCTATGCTAGCGTAATTTGTAAAGTGTAATGTTGAATTTTTTACAACGGTCACAATATACAAAATCGTATTATACTAATTAGAATTAATGATATTTTTTATTTCATTTTGGAGCATTTATATTGGAGCTTAACATATATTCCCACTATATTTTCATTTAAAAATAATTCTTTATAATTGTTGTGTATTGAAAATGTGTTTTGATGCTCACACTTCTCAATATTATTTTATTTATTACAATATAACTTCATCCATTTAAATAATGAATTGGTATATACACATACATTAAATTAATGTGGATATAAATTTCATATCGATTTTAAGTAAATTGAATAATTGCTTATATAATAAACAATATATTAAATAATAATATTTTACACTTTCAATTTATATGTAATGTAATATTATTTTAGTTATATCACCATAGATCCATCTTAACTCAAGCATTAGAAAGATCAAATCTCTCGTAAACTCTGTGTGTGTGTGTGTGTGTGTATATATATATATATTACAAGTTCGGTTATGGTTTTATATATTCAACAAAAAAAAGAGGAGCAAGCTCCTGATACATATGGGGCTGGAAAGAGTCATGCTGAAGGAGAATAGATCGAGAACACAGTCTTGAGTACCTTTAGACATGAATCAAGAAATTCCATAGTTTTCAACTAGACTTCTGGCATACTATCATACAAACTGTGAAAGCAAGAGAATACACTTACATAACATAACTTGGAAACTAAGAAATGCGGGTGAAAGTTCAAAACACTTATGAGGCATTTTAATGTTTATTTATAGATTGATCTTGTTGAGATCTCTGTTTACTGCTATGATAGTTGGAGTTTTCTCCCTCCTGATTCTGAGTAATGTTTTTGAGGTAGTTGACTATCTCCTCTAGGTGAGTGCACTTGTTGGTGAGAGAGTCTAGTTCCACCTTCTAACTCTCCAGTTGTCTCTTCAAAGTTGAGTTTTCAGATCTCACTTGAATCTTCAAGTCTTGGATTATCTCTCTCACCTTAACGGTCATGAATTTGTGAGCTCAGCATGTAGTGCATTTCTCATTTTGGGAAGCTCGGTCTATTGGATTCAAGTCCATGGCTGAGCGGTCTTCTGCTGTCTTATGATCCTATGTGGTATGATGGTTCTTCTTGTTGTCTCTACTAGGTGAAGGCATTGTTGTTGTTCCCCGGAGCTTGATAGGATGATGCCTATGGACCTTCTTGTTGATTGGACGAAGATCCAACTTCCCTTGATTAAGGCTCTGGTCTATTGGCTTGATTCGATACAAGAGGCAAAAGGAAGCTAGCTTCACTGAAGAGAACGTGAAAATGGAGGAGTGAAGAAAGTGGCCAGAAATGAGAGCAGATATGGGCGAATAGGCAAAGAAAGAGTACAACGAGAATATCTTGAGGCTCATGATGGAATTGCAAGCATGAGGGGAGCAGGGGAAGCAATCCAAAGGCAGCGAGCATGTAGGGGATGGCCCAAGATAGCAGAGAGGGGGAACGTAATGGCACGAGAGGGCCGAGGGAACATGGAGAAGGAGGAAGGAGTGCGGGTAGAGAAGAAAGGAGGGCACAACATAATTACAGAGAGAACACTGGAGTGGGATATCCACATGTAAAACATAGGAGGATCAAGGAGTGAAGTGAGGAGTGGGAGGCCCGAAATTTAAAGGAGAGGGGGGAGTGATGGAAGGCCAATTCAACTAGGTAGAGATGGTGACCTAGGAAAGCCCGATTAGGGGAAAATGCATAAATTAGATCAGATGGAAGGATGTGTTATGCACATAATGATGAGAGTGGAGTCACGAGATCTCCAGGACCTGTCAGCCATAAGGGAATATCTGCGAGGATAATTGTGGGTACACCAGATCACATAAGTGTTGAAACTTAGAATATAGTCTTAGGAAGAGATTTTTGACATGAAATTCAAACAGAGATGAAAGGAATAAGGACTAGGTGTGAAGAGCACTCCTCGGCTACTCTTGTTTCCCCTTCAGGCCTAACTACTGCCAAATTGGCATGGTGGTCAGCGGAGTTGTTGTTTTCCCACAAGATGTGTTTAAAAGTGACATTTCCCAGGTCTTCCATATTTTGCCTTATTCTATTGAGGATTTGGTGCATGGCAGCATTTGAAGGGGTTCTTCTACTAATCATGGCTTCAATGATGATAGCTAAATATCCCATTATAATAGGATCTGTGATTTCCTTCTTTTTTAGAATCTTGGTCCCCATTAGCAGGCCATAAGCCTCGACCCTATTGTTAGAGGCTTCCCCCAACCCCCACTCATAAGTGACCGGATTATTTCCCCCTGGTTTGAGGAGGATCCCTCCTGCTCTAGCTCTACCCGGATTGTTTTTGGAGGCACCATCAAAGAAAGTACAATGTATATTCAGATTTCCTTTCCATGTTAAAATTCTTCCTTATTAAAATCTAATTTTCTAGTTTTGAGTTGGGGGTCTAACATTGGGACTGATATTCCAATTACTTCTGATAGTTTCTTGGCTGGTCCAATTCCTTTCTTATTGCTGGAGATTGCCATTGTCTATTGCTTTAAACCTGTCATGTTTAGAAATTTTGAAGTGAGGCCCCAATTCTTTGACAAAACTCTTTCAATCTTTGGGGTTTGGTCTTTGAAGATGTTTTGATTTCTTGAGAGCCAAATCTACCAATAGAGAAATGATGGGAGACTTTCCCATAACCTTTTGATGGTTTGCTTGTTCTTCAATGAATATGGGTATTTTTTTTTCCATTCAGTGAAGAAGTCATTAAAGGTTGTAGAGAAGTTGAGCTCCATTTCTCGAGGACTTGTGACTTGCTTCCAACACTCTCTAGCAAAGGGGCAATCCAATGGATGGATTCTTCTTCATTTAGACATATTGAGCACCTTGACGGGCCAGAGAATCCCTTTCTTTTGAGGTTATGCTATGAGAATTCTGCCTGTTAGGAGATTCTAGCTGAAAATCTTGACTTTGGGGAGGTTTTCTATCTTCCATATAGATTTCCAGGGACCCAATCTTGTTCATCTTGTTGTGCCTAGAGAATGATGTATCCAGACTTGAATGAGTAAGCACCCCCACTAGGATCCTAGATAAATGTGTCTTCAACTTCCAAATTTGTTGGAGTTGATCCTTTGAGATGGAGGACTAAGAGATCCCATTGGCTTTTTAAATCTGGAGGCAGATTTAGAATGTGCTAGTCATGCCAATTTATGTTTTTCCATCGAGATATAGAGTGCATGAATGTTAGCCCCTTATCTTGCATCCATTCTCTTAACTCTTGGAAACCTGGGAAGGATGATAAAGGCTCTTTCCCCATGATTTTGTCTCCCCAAACCTTGATACTTTTGCCATTTTTGGGCAGCTTTGAAGTGTACTTGGAGATAGTAGGTAACACTTTTTTTTACTAGCTTCCATACTTGCGAGCAAGGCCTTATAGGGACATTTTCATCGAGCAAGTGAGTTCTTTGATGATTCAAGTATTTTAAAGCCAAAATTTGTTTCCACCAACTGTCCTTTCTAATTATCATTCTCCATATAATTTTGGCCCTAAGGGCAGCATTAATGATTCCTGACAACCTTATGGATAAACCTCCCTTCTCATAAGGCAAAATTACTTGTTCCCATTTGACCAAGTTGAACTTTTTGGTCTCGTTTTTCCCTCCCTTCCATATAAAACCCCTTATTATTATCTCCATTTGTTTGTGGATGCTGGCTAGAGCTAGTATAGTGGCATACTGGTAAATTGGTAGCACAGGGAACATGGCTTTGATTAGGATCACCCTGCTCGCTATGTTCAACCACTGCATGCCCCAAATTTGGGTTTTTTCCTTCATCTTTTCAGTTTGTGTGCTCCATAACTCACCCTTCAAATTTTCTTTTGATATGGGTAGTCCTAGGCAGAAGAAGTGACTCCAATTTGCATGTATGGGAATCTCTAGGATCCGTGATATTCTTTGCATGGTATGGGAGGAAGCATTCCAATCATATATTCTACGTTTTGCATTGTTTAGGAGACCACCTGAAACCTCCATGAATTTATCTAAGACTTCTTTGAACCTTATGGAAATAATGCATGAGGCTCCACTCATCAACAATGTGTCATCTGCGAATAAGGAGTGATTAATGCTTCTTACACCATGTGATATGTGCAACCTAGTTAGTGTTCTTTCTCTCCTGCTCTTTTCTAAAGCTCTACTTAACGAATTATTATATATAATAAAGGGGAAAGGGGACAGTCCTGCCTCAACCCTCTCGAACTTTGAAAGAAGTCACTTGGTCCTCCGTTTATCAACTGGGCTATCCATGGTCCCATAATGTAGGCGTTGATTACCTCAATGATGTCGTTTGAGAAGCCAAATTTCTTTAAGGCAACAATAAGGTAAGGAAGGCTTACATGGTCAAAGGCATTGGCCATATCTAGTTTTATGATGATTCCATGTTCTTTTTTCAGCATGCTTGAGTGTAGTGCTTCCTGGACAACGAGAACGTTGTCAATAATCTGTCTATTTGGAACAAAACCTCCTTGGTTTTCCGAGATAATCTCAAGGAGAACTTTCTTAATTCGATTGGTTATGATCTTTGTTATTATTTGTAAGAAGATTTGCACAATGATATAGGCCAAAATTTGCTAAATGTGGAAGGCCTTGCGCCGTTTGGAATTAAAGCCAGATAAGAGGATTTAGTAAAACCCCCCATCTTTTTTTTAAGAAACACATTCCTTATCATTCTTGCTAAATCCTTTTTTATTATATACAAGTGATGCCTGAAAAGAGCAATTGTGAAGCCATCTAGACCCAATGCTTTGTCCGGATGTAGGCCCCAAACAATTGCCTTGATTTCTTCTTCTTCGATTTCTTGCATAAGTTCTAAATTTTGGACAACACTTATCTTATTTGGCACATGTTGCAAAAAGGATTCGAAATCTGCTCTTTCTCCATTTGTTGTTAGGAGGTTTTTTAAACGTTTATGTGCTTCTTTTTTTAAATGAGCAGCTCCTCTAATTTCCTGTCCCTCTATTTGGATTTTGTCAATCTGATTTTTGGTTCTTCTAATTTTCATACAATTATGAAAAAAGGTTGTGTTTTTAGTGTTTTTATCCCCTGCTTTTAACCATAGGCTTCTTGACTTTAAACTCAACACTTCCTCTTCTTTCCGATTTTCTCTGTATATTTCCCAATAGAGGGCCTTTTCCTGAAGATGGTCCTCTTTGTTCTCCTCCTCATTTTCTTTTGCCTCTTGAAGTTCCTCCATTTTTTTTAATAACTCAACCTTTCATTTCTTTGTTTGTTTTTCTTTTTCTATGGCCCATTTTTTCAATTCCTTTCTCAAGTTTTTTAACTTGGTTTCCCACACATAATAGGGGGACCCTGAGACTTTTTGGGACCACACATCCGTAATTAGATTTTTGAAATCTTCATTGTTGTTCTATGTTGGGCAGTATCTGAATGGTATTGGGCCTTGATTTTCCAACAACCCCATAGAAATTAAACCGACTTGTGGTCTGATGTTGGTGTGTGAATGATTCTTGATCTTGCTGAATTTTAGTTGGAGATGATGTTGTCCTAAACCAAAATGCAATCTAACCTTTCCTTTATGTTACTGCTTCCTACCCTCTTGTTGCTCCAAGTATACTTGCCATTGTTGGGAGTAGTGTCTATTAGATTATTTTTTTCCAATATGTTTACTATGGCATCCCTTGAAGGGTCTGAATGGTAAACCCCACCAAATTTCTCCTCCACATTAAGGACAAGATTGAGGTCCTCTCCAAAAATTATTTTTATGTTTTGAGTATCATTTAAGGTCTCTTGAACCGTATTCCAGCATTATTCTTTTTCCCTGAAGTGATTGGGAGCATATATGTTGACAATACAAAATTTCTCATTTGTGGTTGTCTCTTTTATATATGTTCTAATCCAGTGTTGTTCCTTTTTTGCTAAAGCAACTCCCATTTTCCTTTCCTCCATAAGGTGCATATACCCCTTGAGGCCCCTATAGCTTGTTGAGTTGTTCCATCGTAATTTTTTAGATTTTTGATCATTTTTTTCGAGTCTTGGCAACTAGTTTTGGTCTCCTGAAGCATTAGGATATTTGAGGCTTCCCTTACTAGAATATCTTTTGTTGCATTTACTTTAAAAGGCGTCCCCAAACCATGACAATTACAGGAGACGACAATCATTATTTATTTAGATGATGGGCAGAGGGGCATATCCCTCTTTGGTGGTTTTGGTTTTTCTCATTGTTCCCGAAGCTTTTCCCAAAAAAGGAGTCCATGGGTTGCTGCGTTCCTAATGCCATTTCTTTTGCTAGCACTTCATCTCTTAGTTCTTTGTTAGATTTTCTTCCTGCTTTCTTTTGGTGATCTAAGGTTTGTAGTGATTCCTTTGATTGGTTTCTTGTCAAAATTCTATCAACCGAGGAGGGAGGGGGTCTGTTAGGGATAATAGGAGCGGAGGGGGTAGGATAGGGGGAGAAGGAGATGAGGGGAGGAGGGGTAGGATGTGGAAGGGGTGGGAGGATCTTCAAGGGGTCCAAAGGGGTTGGGATTGATGAAAGATGTGGTGATTAGGAGAGGGTTGGCTGGCGGGGGATGGGGGGGAGGAGTAGAGGGGGGAGCCTGGAGTTGACTTGAGGAGGAGAGGGGTTGTTTGTTTGCCTATTTTTTCTTTTTAACTTGTTCCCATTTTGCTTCTGACTCTTCTAAATTTTCACTTCCTTGTTATTTTTGGACATCTATTTACAAAATGACCATATTCATGACATACCTTGCATTTAAACGATATCTGCTCAGAGTCCAGCTATTGTATGTGCATCCATTGGTCTACTTTGATCTTCACTGCCTCCGATAAGTTCTTCCCTAGATTCACTTCGACGCATATCCTCGCACAAGCATGCATGTTCTCTTTTGGTTCACATCTATCAATGTACTTCCCCACTGCATTCCCAACGGCCCTGACAGATTCATTGCCCCAGCAATGTAGGGGGAGATGGGGGAGTCTGACCCAAACTGGCATTGGTCTAGGGACATCCATTTCAGGGTTGAAGTCGAGGGCCCATATGTTTAAATACAGGCCTCACATGCCCATGAAGTATGGGTCATTTATGAAGATTAGGTATCGATCTTCCTTTGTTTGGAAATGAAAGGTGTAGTACCCTCTTCCACAAAATCTTATGGAGATTTTTTGGTTTATTGAAGAGGACCAATTCCTCTCAACCCATTTTTGAACTGAGCATGGTGAGGGCCACAGTCCTATAAACTGGCCGACCAAGCCCCTTTCAGATAGAGGCAGAGCCGCCCCGCGGGGGAGAGACGGAGGTAAAAATATCTCAGGGATGTCTTAGAGTTTCTTCACAAACTTGGATACCGAAGGTCTGTTTTTTGGAGCGCTAATGGAAAAATCAAATATGCAAAGGCATCTGCATTTTCATCATGCTCAGAGGTCAATTTTTTTGGAGGAGGGTCTCCATCCTCTAGTGGATCTAGTGGTTCCATGTTCGCAGCAGGAGGCCACTCTAATCACGACGTAGCTCGTGCCTTGGGAGGCCCTTGGGGCGCACCAAGGAAGGGCACACGATGAGAGCGCGCACAACCCAATAGTCCGATCACTATGAACTCACTTTCTCGTAAATTGAATAATTACTTGTATAATAAACAATATATTAGATAATATTATTTTACACTTAAAATTTATATGTAATGTAATATCATTTCAGTTATATCACAATAGATCCATCTTAACTCAAATGCCTAGAGAGACCATATCTCTCAAAATTCAAACATTTGCATCTTGAGAGATTTGATCCCTCTCATTACTTAATAAATACAAAGTTAAGATGAATCTACACTAGTTAGTATTAATATTTATATAATAAATAAAATTTACACTTTTCATATAAATTGTTTTTTAAACCATTTTATTTAGTGATATCATAATATCATACTTAATTAATATTATGTATAAAATGATATACTTAATATTATGTATAAAGTAATATAATTAAGTAACTAAATTATTTATTATTTATCATAATTAACATAATTAAATTGTTAAGTTTAAAAAATATGCAATAATTGATTATTATATTAAAAAAAAAAAAAAATGTTTCCTAAAATAATATTTATCATGCATTCAGATTTTAAATTTTGAAATGAGTTTTTAAGAGGGAAAATATTATCATGTATTCAGATTTTATATTTTGAAATGAGTTTTTAAGGAGGCAAAAAAACAATTTTCACGTTTTATTATAAAATTCAAAAATACGTTCAACGTACCTAACATAGAAAATCGAGACCTTTAATATCTCCTATAATTATTATTAAAACTATTTTAAATGAAATTATATATTTTTAATAATAACTAATTATTATATATATATATATTATTAGCATTTTATAAAAGTTTATATATTACATTTGCGTAGACTTAGGACAAGCCATTAGTTTGATATGGGAAACAAAATCAATGGTAGTGCATCAAGTCCTTTGTCTTTGAAAAGTGCATAATTAAGCTTTTGTAAAAAAGTTATATAATAAGGATATAGATAAAGCAAATTGAGAGTTCGTGATTAATTGAATTATTGCCAGGTAGAGGAATTAATGTTTCTTTTCAATTGTTATATTATGTCAGTTAAGATCATTAATTAACCAGAACACAAGATGCATAAGAAGAAGACAATTTAATTAATAAAAATGATGAGGACTCCAATCCTCTTACAAACAACCACGCTCCAATCTATACAATAAAATTCTAACTCCTTCAAGGCTCTAACCCTGAATGAGGACTCCAATCTTCAAATATCAAACCAGGCTCTAACTTGGTCTCAATGAGGCTCCAACCTTGTATGACGACTCCAATCCTCTAGGCCTCCAACCCTCTCAATTTGCTTCAATCCTTTGAGGTAGCTTCAATGTTGTTTCAAGTCTTCCAAAAGCTTCTTCAACAAAACTTGAAAGATCTCTTCAAGAAAACTTCAATAATGCTTTAAGGATGTCTTTAATACTGCTCCAAGATATACTTTAACAAGTGCTTCTAGAGCTGCTACAAATGACTTGCAAGATACTTCAAAGTTAGGTTCAATTCAAGGTTAACTCCAACAAAGCTTCGAGATTCATTGAAAGTGTCTCCAAGGCTTTTCATGTTTTAAGGGGTCCCAACAATACTCCCACAAGGTCTTCAACAATGCTCCAAGAATATCTTCAATAATGTTCCAAGAATGTCTTCAAGAGGCTTCAACAAGGCTGCTTCAAAGATGTCTTCAATAAGCTCCAACAATGCTTCAACTCAGCTCCAAAGGATTAGCTTCGAGAACCAATTTCAATCTAAAAGATGCAAAGGTATTGCCCTCAAAACTCTGCTCCAAAAGTATCTTAGTTTTGCTCCACAAATGGTTGATTAAGTCTCCTTCAAGACAAAAAGTCACCTTTACGTGAGCTATAGAAAGTCACCTTTTTTATGAGGTATGTGAGCTACAAAAAGTCATCTTTCTTTGAGTTCTATGAGTTATAGAAAGTCTCCTTTCTGCGATCTGCAAGCTACGTAAAGCCACTTTTCTCTGAGGTCTGCGAGCTACATAAAGTCACTTTTGTTTGAGGTCTGTGAGCTACTGAAAAGCACCTTTTTGTGGCTTGTGAACTATAGGAAAGTCACTTTTCTTTGAGGTTTATGAGCTACAGAAAATCCCCTTTCTCTGAAGTCTGCGAGCTATAGAAAGCCACTTTTTTGCAAGATCAATAATTCATTCAAGGGAGGGTAACAAATCCAACATAAGATGATATTAGAAAAATAGAGATTCACCAAAAACCAAAATCTTAAAAGCCAGATCGAAATTGAATTATTTCTTCTTATTTGTTATCAAATTCGCAAGTTATAAACTTCACCTTAAATCAAATCCTTGTCTTCTTCTCTTTGTCGAGTTGGATGGTTGAATGGAGGATGTATTGCTTCTATTTATACTCATTTGACCATAATTTGAACAAACATGTATCTTGGGGAGGTCGACTTGAGTTCATGTAGGACGACATGAAAGGATACAAAAAAAACATGGTTCTTTAACTTAGAAATTCAATATCTCTTCAAAGAGGAGGAGTTAGAAGGTGAGTATATACTCATTGGAAAGGGCTTGAAATCCTCCACAAGTCTATGTGATTCTCTTCTTGAGATGGTGTCTCCTTTGGAATTAATAACAAGTCTTATTCAAACCTACACGTAATATAATGCATCTTTGGGAGTTCTTCATCTTTGTCAATGGCCCATTAACCCTTTGACACCAATGACAATCCTTCCAACAATCCCCCCCTTTGCCATTGATGTCAATATCTTTATCATAACATCCCCTATCTTCACGTTTCTCATCTTTCTCTCCCCCTTTTACATTAATGGCAAATGGGATGCTCCAACACTATCTTTTCCATTGACTACATATTTACAAATGCTCCCCCTGTCATCTACTCCCCCTGTATTTTCTACCACTAGACTGCTCTCACTGAGATGCTTATTCCATGAAATCTATTATTTGAGCCTTTTCTTGGAGGAGATTACTGCAAGCTTGATAAAATCCAATTTTGAATTTTGCCACAGGAGGACACACATGGTATAGCTCGGAACAAATGTAGGGTTTTCTCACTTGATTGATACTTTGGAGCTCTCAACCTTGAAGAAACTTCAATAGTTTAGGACAAAATCACATTCTTCTGTTTTTGGCTCCTCTTGTTTTCTTTTCCAAATTTTGGTGGAATTTTGTTTGTGCTTAGTAGGTATATTTTCTTCTTTTACTTATTTGGGTGCCCATCTCAATTTGCTTCTACAATCTCATGCTATATGTCCAAAATTATGACATTGATCACATTTTGCGTTGAACTTGAATGTTGGAGAAGTTTAACCGTAATAACCATTAGGGATTTTGTCTTGTCTACTAGCCATCTTCCTTCTAGGGTTTTGATGACAACCATTCCAATCATCCTTGCAATATGATTTACAATCTCTAGCTTTATGACCAAAATTAGTGCAATAATAACAATAACCAGAGAAAATCCTTATGTACCTGGATGAGTAACATTCTCCTAATGATCTTTTGAAGTTCTTCTTCCTTGGAGGAGGCTTAGCCCTTTTTTGATCCTTACTGTTGTTTGCATTGTGTGTGAATTCCTTAAAATCATTTGCATATCTTCTTAGTGAAGTGGTTCTCCCAATTTCACCTTTCTTGCTTTTACTGGGACTAGAGCTTTGAAGGATATGGCTCTCAAATTTTATGTTAACTTTATTTTTAGGTCATTTATGGTTTTCATCATCTTTGCATGAAGTCATGCTTGTATAGACAAGACCTGATTTGTCAAATGGTGACCTTTGGCAATTGAGGATGTTATCTAATACTTGAGAACTTTTCAAGTTCTTATTGAGCTTGTCAACCTTATTTCTTAAGGAAACAATCTCTTCTTTAAACCTCTCACAATCTTCTTCTTTCTTTATCAGCTAGATCTTCATTACTTATTTCGATCTCTTTGCTTCTTCTAGTTGAACTTTTAGGGAGTTGACTTCTTCCTTTGTACAACCAAGGTCTTGATTCTTCTCTTCAAGCTCTTTATTTTATTTTCTCAATCTATTTATTTTTCCTAGAGCAGCCATTAGTTTTTCTTCAAGATTTACTTCAACCTTTTCTTCAATGTCTTTCATATTTTTGATGCCTTCATCTAATTCTTTTAATCATGATCATTCTTGTGCTCTTGTTCTACATGCGCTAGTTTTGGTTCAACAAGCACACAACCATATTCTTAATGAAGTTTTTATAGATTTTTCCCAAAGTTCTTTAGCTGAAAAACATTGACCCACCTTGCCTTTTACAAAATCTGATAGACCACTCAAGATTGCTTCCATTGCTTATGCATTATATTCTTTTGACTCATTTGTAGTAGTGTCTCCAATAACAACCGATTTCCATACTTCACAACCAATATCCATAAAAAAAGAAAGTCCATTTTGTTGCTCCATGACACATAATTTATTCCATCGAACAAGGGAGATTCGACAACCTGATTTACTTATGATTTCATGACTAAGGAGGAGAAATCCTCACCTATATATTTAGAAGGTTTGGAGCCTTTCCTTCTTGACTTTTCCATTTGTGTTCATAGGATCTACCTTCTAGCTATTGGCCTATGCTTGAAGGTACTAGCTCTAATACCAATTGTTGGCAATACTGGGGGGGGGGGGGTGGGGTGAATTAGTATTTATTTTCAATTTTTATATTATGTCATTTAAGATCATTCATTAACCAAAACACAAGATGTACAAAAAGAAAATAATTTTATCAATAAAAATTATAAGGACTCTAATACTCTTACAAACAATTAGGCTCCAACCTGTATAATAAAACTCTAACTCCTTAAAGGCTCAAACCCTGAATTAGGACTCCAATCCTCAAATATCAAACCGTGCTCCAACCTGGTCTTAACGAGGCTCCAACCTCTCACAAAGACTCCAATCGTCAAAAATCAATCTAGGCTTTTTCTTACAAGGCTCCAACCTTGTATGAGAACTCCAATCCTTTAGGGCTCTAACCCTTTCAATTTGCTTCAATCCATTGCTTCAATGTTGTTTCAAGTCTTCCAAAAGCTTCTTCAACAAGACTTGAAAGATCTCTTCAACAACACTCAACAACGATTCAAGGATGTCTTTAATGTTGCTCCAAGATTTACTTCAACAAGTGTTTGTAGAGCTGCTACAAATGACCTCTGAGATACTTCAAAGTTCGGTTCAATTCAACTCTAGTCAAACTTCAATATTCATTGAAAGTGTCTCCAAGGATCTTCATGTTTAATGGGTCCCAACAATACTCTAACAAGGTCTTAAAAAATGCTCCAAGAATATCTTCAATAATGCTCCAAGGATGCCCTAAAGAGGCCTCAACAATGCTTCAACAAGGCTACGTCAAAGATGTCTTTTGTAAGCTCCAACAATACTTCAACTTAGCTCCATCGGATTAGCTTCAAGAACCAATTCCAATTTAAAAGATGCAAAGGTATTGCCCTCAAAAGTCTTCTCCAAAAGTGTCTCAGGTTTGCTCTAGAAATCATTGATTAAGTCTGCTTAAGACAGAAAGTCACCATTCTAGGAGCTAAGGAAAGTCACCTTTTTCCAAGGTTTGCGAGCTACATAAAGTTGCCTTTCTCTGAGGTCTGCTAGCTACAAAAAGTCGCTTTTTTACGGTGTGCGAGCTACAGAAAGTCGCTTTACTCTGAGGTCTGTGAGTTACTGAAAGTCGCCTTTATGCTATCTGTGAGCTACAAAGAGTCACTTTTCTTTGAGGTCTGCAAGCTACAAGAAGTCCCCTTTCTCTGAAGTTTGCTAGCTACAGAATGTTGCTTTTTTGCGAGGTCAACGATTCGTTCAAGGGAGGGTAACAGATCCAACATAAAATAATCTTAGACAAACAAAGGTTCACAAAAAACTAAAATCTCAAAAACCAGATCCAAATCAAATTCTTTCTTCTTGTTTGCTACCAAGTTCATGAGCTATGAACTTCACCTTAGATCAACTCCTTGTCTTCTTGTCTTTGTCAAGTTAGATGGTTGAATGGAGGATGTATTACTTCTATTTATACTTGTTTGACCATAATTTGAACAAACATGTCTCTTGGGGAGGCTGACATGAAGGGAGACAAAAAATATGGTTCTTTAACTTATAAAATCAATATCTCTTCAACGAGGAGGAGTTAGAAGGCGAGTAAATACTCATGGGAAAGGACTTAAAGTCCTCTACAAACCTATGCAATTTTCTTCTTGAGATGGTGTCTCCTTTGACATCAATAACAAGGGTTCTTCAAACATACACAAAATATAATGCATCTTTGGGTGTTCCTCATCTTTGTCAATGGCCCATTCACCCTTTTATATAAATGAAAATCCTTTCAACATGAACTTTTATTATAATAAACTAGAATAGAAACTAATGAAACTAGGGGCTTATAAGACAATTAAGAAGATTATGAGGGCTTCACCTTGATAGGGGTGTCTCTAGCTTGATGAATTGTGTTAGGACTCACTCATTGTGCTTTGTTGGCTTCAATTCGTTTCCTGCGATCATCAAAGTCTTGCATTTGCAATTTCATTTCGTCTGCATTAGAATTATTTCATCTTTAATGTTGTCCTTATCATGCAAGACTTTGTCTAATGGAAGCTTTATATGCCGATATAATTTTATGGTGCAACGATATTGATTTTGCCAACAATGAGTGTGACGGGTGTCAGGTACCCAAGCTGTAATATCTGGAACAATCTCTAAATTGGATTGAACGTTGTGCTCTAAATTATTTCCACCTCAAACCTCTTGCAACTCTTGTTGGATGTTAGATGGTATTTGCTCCAAAAACGATAATTTGAGGACTTAGCTTGATATCTAAATTGCAAGCCACACATAACACCACGTCCACCACTTCCTCTGTGAACACAAGCTTGTTTGTGAACCATTAATGAGCTTGGAAGCATAGATGATGACTGATAGAACAAGACATAGGGATGGAGAACCTTGGACAAAAACTAGCATGGGAGACAAACTAGCAAAGAGCTCGCTGTTTCTATGCTTGATCCTCCAAAAACCACATCGTAAGTGAGGAAGCCAAGTCTAACACCTAAGGGTTGTAAGGGAAGTGGAAGGAATACCTCTACTACCAGGGAACAATTAAAAGAAAAGAACAGAGTCTAACGTGACAAGGTGTAGATCGATAATTACAAACATCAAGGAGTGATATGTCATATCCCGACCACAACATAATCAAGTTAATGGGGCGTTCCTTTTTCGAATACATGAATGAACATTAGTGGAAAGTAAAACAATGCCATGCCATGTGGCTTTTATAGGTCTAACATGAGTGGGGAGGCATGGCATGCCTCCTCCACTTATTGCATGGAGTGATGATGACCCCATCCCTCCTTGTATAATCCCTCTTCTCACCCCATACAAAAGGTTTGATAAAATATTTGGTAAGTAGGTCACTTTTATACTCTCTACTTATATTTAATATTTGACATCCCTTTATGATAAGACTGAAAAAGTAAATGCTTCTAAAAAATACTTTAAAATCACATCAAAGCATTTTATAAATATTAATATTTTCTTAATAATTTCACTTTCTATTTTTTAAAGTAATTTGAATTTCCCAAATTTTATTTATGTACATTCTCTTAATGATTAATAAATCCAAATTTATAAATTATTAATATTTTTTGAGAATTTCACTTAATCATTTTTTTTGTAATATAATTATAGCTAAAAATTCAAAATAAAAATTCAGATAACAATATTTATAATGTTAAGAGAAAATACTTTGGGTAAATCACATCTTAATTTTTATTGTGAATGCCTTTAAAAAGCCAAATGTGGTTCATCATTAAAACTTAATACTTCATCATCTTAATAATAAACCATATTTAGTGGTTCAAAACATATAAACAACCACAAAAATTAATAATAAACCATATTTAATAGTCATGAACAAGATTTACCGAGATATTCTGTTATCCCAATTAAAAGATAATCGGATAACTAAATATTCTTCCTGCAATTTCCAGTTGGGTGCGTTGGCAAATGACGCAATAAATGATAAAGTATGAGAATAGCGTAAACCACATTCCCCAACTCAAAACCGAGGGGCGGCTGTGCGGGGTGAGTTGGAAATGGAATGGAATCTCCAAAAGGAAAAGCTTAAACATACGCATACGCATACGCTGATGTCTTCCCGTCCAATTCCTAAACCCAATCGCATGTGCGAAGGTAGGAAGCCCCCATATATCATTTTCATTGCCAGTCTCCACACACACTCCCTGCCATATTAACCTCCTCATCCCGTTTCCATCTTTGCTTCTACGACGCTGCTGCTGCCAGTAACTGTCAACACACCCAATCCCTTATCAAAGGGCCTCTGCATCAACTGATTAACTTCCATTTTTGTTGCTGCTTCAATGGGTTGCGTGCAAGGAAAATGTGCGAGAGGCAGTGGTTCTGGCTCCCCAGATTACTCAGGAGAGAGCAAGGAGGTAAAGTTTAAGGGAAAGGGAAAGGGAGCGGCCATTGAATTGCAAAATCACCAAACCGGCGGAGCAGTACCAGGAGGAGGAGCTCCTCCTCATAGTATATTGTTATCAGACAGCGTAGTCCGAACAGTCCGAGTGCCATCTTGTAATTACGAGCTGAAATACTCATACCTTTCACAGAAAGGATATTACCCCGATGCCCCAGAGAAGCCAAACCAGGACAGTTTCTGCGTACACACCTGCTTTAAAAATAACCCTAACGACCATTTATTTGGAGTCTTTGATGGCCACGGGCAGTATGGAACGCAGTGTTCGGAGTTCGTCAAGAAGAGGCTCTGTGAAAATCTTCTCAAAGAGTCGCTTTTATCCACGGACGCCGTCTCGGCATATCATTCTGCCTTCCGGGTTACTAATGAACAGCTCCACAGGAATGATGATATCGACGATTCCATGAGTGGCACCACGGCTATTACCGTGCTCGTGAGAGGCAAAACTTTGTATGTTGCGAATGTAGGGGACTCTAGGGCTGTTGTTGCGCAGAGAAGAAGGGGAGATAACGGAGTCGAGGCCCTGGATCTCTCCTGTGATCAGACTCCTTTTAGGGAGGATGAATATAAGCGTGTTAAGCTCTGTGGAGCTAGGGTTTTGAGTTTGGATCAGCTGGAGGGCCTCAAAGATCCCAATGTTCAGAGCTGGGGCACCGAAGAGGATGATGAGGCCGGCGATCCTCCCAGGATCTGGCTGCCCGATGCAAATTATCCGGGCACTGCGTTTACCAGGAGTATTGGTGATCGTACTGCCGAAAGCATTGGTGTCATTGCTGTCCCGGAGATCACCGTGCTCGACCTCACGGCCGATCAGCCTTTCTTTGTCATTGCCAGCGATGGTGTTTTCGAATTTCTCTCCAGTCAAGCTGTCGTAGATATGGTAAGCTTCAAAGTCTATAAATTTGTTTTTAAACGACTTCAAATTTGAAATGCTTAGCTGTCTATCCAGAGAAAATAAGGCGCTGCCTTTGTTAAAATGGATTTGATACCTTCAAGGTTGCTGTTTTTTTTTTGGTTTTAGTTTTTAAATTAAATGGAAATAATCGGTCAAGAATTTGCTTTTTTGTGAGTGTTTTTTCCGCAAAAATAACCCAATCCTTTTATATTATATTTATAGTATATATATATATATATATATATATTTATATATATAATTTTAAAATCTGAGACAAAAGTATGGCTTCACATTTACTAACTTTCATGTTGCTCGTTAAAATTTTCCTGCTTCAAAATCTTCATATCGAGAAGCTTTCTATACATACATGATAATTTTAGACTTATAAAATTTTCCATGTTTAAAATGGTCACCCTAGTATTTGAAGGGTAGATATATTATCCCTCATTTAATTCTCAGGAAATTTGTTGGATTATTTCTGTTCTGCTTAAGCATGCCTTTCAAGTCGAAAAGTTCTACGGAATTGATTTGGATTTTGCAGAGTTGCTTCATCCCACATTCAATTCTGAACACATTTGTTGGTTTGTTTTTTCTTTGCTTAAACGTGCCTTTTAAGTCAAAAAGTTCCGTGGAATTGAATTGAATTTTGTACAGCTGTGAAGTAGCTTACGACGTAATTTGAGCAGATTTCTAAAATATATTTAATCCCTTATGCAGTAGGGTACACGGCCTTTGCATCGATGCACATTTTGGTAAAATTTACAGGTGTTATTTTGTCACTAGGGTAAAGTCTTTTCGCTCCCGAGCTTCGCAGTAAGTTGTATGAAGTTGTACTACTAGGAATACGGGCAATCATCCTTCATTGCACTTAATAGACTCCGACTTAACTAATTATGACTCAAGAATACCTTTCCCATTTAGTAGGGGAGCTGAACTGTGCTAATCACTATCGGCCCACAAATCACGGCCCTTAATTTATTCCGATGAACTGAGAGTTTCTGCGAGCAACTACAACACTACAACTATTGTCCTCGCTTTCAGAAAACTGCTGAATTACTTTACTGAACTAGACATTGATGCCTAAATTTCAGCGAACTGCCTAATCCCTGAGCTGAATTTTGACATTTCTGCCCAAATATCAGCAAACGCACAGAATTTTGCCCAATCACTTAACTGGATTTGACGTTGTTGCCCAAATTTCAGCCAACTAAAATTATAGAAAACAGTCCTAAATTTAGGCAAGCTGGAATTTCATCAAAGCGATTCAGTAAACTGGAATTTAATCAGACTGTCCTAAGTTTCATCAAGCAAGTCCAAATCTCAAACTGGAGTACACTATCTTAAATTTTAATCCGAATTGGTACAAATATTTCGAATTTGCATGATCTGTGGCCGTTTCCCCTTGTATTTGGGTGCTGCAAACTCCCCCACCCCCCAACAACAACCGGCACACCCTTCCACATAAAAATAAAACTTTTGTGTTGGGGGGGGGGGGGGGGGGCGCGTGTTTCCCCCAGTATTTGGGTGCTGCAAACCCCCGCCCCCCCAACAACCTGCACACCCCTCCACATAAAAAGAAAAGAAAAGGAAATGAACAGAAACTGGGAGGATGCCTGGGTGCCTGCACCCCTTTCCCCCTCAATTTTTTATCCAACAATCCCTAAGACAGAACAAAGATAAGGGGATAGAGTTTTGAAGGTTTTGTGAAAATATAAGATAAAGGATACTGTAAATGTTTACTTAAATTTTAACATTACCATTAATTGTTTCAGGATGTTTGAGAGTGGTTCCAACCTCAGTGAACTTAATATCATGAAAGTAGAATTTAATATCCGATTCAGGATTTAATTGACTTAACAGTTTTCAGGATTGCCAGGATTATAGTGTGTCCACTAGATAGCACAATGATGAATTTTCATAGGATGTATTGTTATTGTTGGGATTTTAGACCTCAATATTCGCTCCGGCCCCCATGAATTTTTCTAAAATTTGGGGTTTCTCCCACATTTCCCCATGGTGGAACATAGGCTTTGACATGTCCATCAAAATCATTGTGGGAATAAATTCAACTCAACCAGAAAAAGGAAATATTGTCCATACTATGTTTTGTGCAGGCTTAAAAATTAAACAGTGCAAAAAGAATCATCCAACGACACTGGGAAGGCTTTAGCACTGTTCTTTGAATTGCAAAAGCTTAGACATGTTTATTGGCCAACCTTTGTTTTGGGGGTGCGGCGGCGCTGTTTCCCCCTGTATTTTGGTGCTGCAAACACCCCCCCCACCCCCCAAACACCACACACCCTCACATAAAATGAACTGTGTTGGGGGGGGGGGCGCTTTTCCACCTGTTTTGGGTGCTGCCCAACCCCCAACAACCCGCACACCCCTCCGCATAAAAAGAAAAGAAAAGGAAATGAACAGAAACTGGGAGGATGCCTGGGTGCTTGCGCCCCTTTCCCCCTCAATTTTTGGTGCAACAACCCCTAAGACAGAACAAAGATAGGGGATAGAGTTTTGAAGGTTTTGTGAAAATATAAGATAAAGGAGACTGTAAATGTTTGCTTAAATTTTAACATTACCATTAATTGTTTCAGGATGTTTGAGAGTGGTTCCAACCTCAGTGAACTTAATATTGTGAAAGTAGAATTTGATATCCCATTCAGGATTTAATTGACTCAACAGTTTTCAGGATTGCCAGGATTATAGTGTTTCCACTAGATAGCACAATGATGAATTTGCATAGGATGTATTGTTATTGTTGGGATTTTATCATTAATTATTTTCATTTTTATAATTTTAGAAATGGGGACCTCTATGCTAGTGACCTCGACATTCGCCCCGGCCCCCATGATTTTTTCTAAAATTTGGGGTTGCTTCCACATTTCCCCATGTGCTTTTCCTTGCTCTCATGGTGGAACATAGGCTTTGACATATCCATCAAAATCATTGTGGGAATAAATTCAACTCAACCAGAAAAAGGGAATATTGTCCATACTATGTTTTGTGCAGGCTTAAAAATTAAACAGTGGAAAAAGAATCATCCAACGACACTGGGAAGGCTTTAGCAATGTTCTTTGAATTGCAAAAGCTTAGACATGTATATTGGCCAACCTTTTGACCTTTTTACATTGATTATTGAACCTTAAAGTACCTTCTTAATAAAAATCATTTCATGGGGGTAGAATTTGCAGGTGGTTACGTTTTTTTCTCAATAACTAACATTGAACTTGGTCAAGTCTCTTATGTTTGTTCGGACAATTTTTTAAGTATTGAATTAGGGGAAGAAACAATTTGATTAAGTAATACAGGATGCATCTTTTTATAGTTGAAGCTGCCAAAACTTATATGAAGATTTTGCAAATTTTCTTGAAAACGACTCTTGGGGTTTTAGACAGGTTGACCTAAAGATAAGAGCTTTAGCTATGCGAGCGGCAAGTTCTCAGATTATTTATGGTCTATTGTATGAGTTGGTTAAGATTATGTAGATGCATAGTAGAGCATGAAAGCGAGTCTTTTTGAGAATCAACACGTCGTGGCAGGAAGTCACTCAAGGAAGATATTATAGCAAGAAAAAGTTCAAGTTGTTTAATGCTTGCAAAAATTGTTCAAGAATGCCATAGGATGGCGAAGTTGGCACAAAGAGATGAAATGCCTCTAGAGTCTAAATCTGATTGACATCTAATATTTTGGCAATTGACTTTGCTGGGGTGAGTGTTAGAACAAGCAAGGAGAATACGAATGAGATACATTATCACTACAGCATAATTCTTACCCAAGTAGGTTGAAGCTGAGGCTGTTGAAGAGTGCATGGCTCAGACAAATGCTAAGCTTACTTATCAAATTGCTATTGGAAGGTTTGGTTTCCCTTTTTCCATCACTTATGACCAAGCTAAGTACTTGTGAATGAAACTATTAAAATTCCTTTTTCTGGAACTTCTGATTCAATATCACAAAGCTCACCTTTTTACTAGGCAAATGGTTTTGTTGAGGCATTCAATAAGGTATTAGTTGCAAGCCTCATAAAAATTTGTAATGTTAATGGAGATGATTGGGTTATTAGAGTTATTGTAGCCCTTGATCTTATAGGTCAACTTTTAAGATCTTGATAGGATACCTTTGAGTTGGTATATCCTTAGGAAGATGTTGTTCCACATGGGTTTTTATCCTCCTCCAGATTTATTATAGTGACTAGATGGATGATAAGAGATCTTTACAAGAAAGACTACAATAGGTAGGTCAATGAAATTGGTCAAATCATTGGGCACAATGGCACCAAGAAGTGAACAAAGCCAAGCAAAATGCTTGGTATGACCCGTAGTTTTAAAAACTGAAATTTTGTTTTGAACCGGGCCACCAATCAAACCAGGATTCAAATTGGAACCGGATCAAACTGGATTTGATGAATAAAAATTGGAAGAAATGCATAAATTACTAACTTTTAATGGGAAAAGCTATTTTTAAGATTTCAAACCATGATTCCAAACCATTAGATACAAAATATGCGATGTTTGCTCATCTATATACCATATAAGGGAGCATATTTGAAAATAACATTGAGTGCAATACATATCAGCAGCAAAATACATAATCAATGAGGCTCCAAATGGCCTTTAGTGTCCAAAAACAATGCTACAACTAAAGCTACTAAACCATTGGGCTACTAAGGGCTACTACAAATCACTAATCAACACGATCACTTATCAAACTTATGCTTGTATAGCCTTTTCCCTAGCCTTCACCTCCTCAAACTTTTCGAACTTTTCAAGCTATTATGCCCTAATAGGACCTATCACTTCGTCTGTGTGTCTCATGGGGTTACTTGGCCTCTTTTACCAACCAAGTGTTGTTTAAACCTATGGATGCCCCTCTCCCCCCATTGGGCGCTTGCAATATTTGCACAAGATTTTGCCATCAACAACATCACAATAAACCCATGCAACATCTTTGGCTTTTGGGGCCACAGTGGATTATGACATTTTAGATTTGAAGGGAAAGAGATTTGCAAATAGAAAAAAATTTCCGCTCAGTAAAATGAAAAACCTATGATAAATTTGAAAATAAAAAAGAGGCAAATGTAGCGTGCAAAGAGGGGTTGTTTTTTACTTGAAAAAGGAGGGGAAAAATTAAAAGAGGGGTGGCTTTCAATTTTGGAATTTTGAAAGAGATAAATCATACTTGGGCCTTGAGAATGAAAACTAGCTGCAAAAGCCTCCTCCTAAAGATTCGAACTCCACTAGATAACTCCAAACCAACTCCAAGATGATAAAGAACCTCCAAAATTGATGTCGTTGTTGCAAAACTCAACGCTGTTTCATAACTCTTCAAGCTCTTATATGCTCAAAAAAACTTGAAATGAGAAATGTGAGGCTTATAAGAGCTCAAGGATGCTTTTATAAGTTTGCAGGCCAAAAATTGGAGGGACACTGCCTATGGTTTCCTTAGAAACCACCTAAAACCACCATTTGTGGGTCTTGTCCTTGTAATGTGTGCATGGAATAACTCAGGCCGTTTTATAATGGAATCGACCAGTTTGGATCTGTTGGTTTCAATTAGGTACCAAATTGACCAAAAATTGGAGGGAATTGCCCATGATTTCCTTAGAAACCACCTAAAACCACAATCTGTGCATCTCGTCCTTGCCATGTGTGCAGAGAATAACTCGGGCTGATTTATAGCGGAATCGGCTAGTTTGTATCAGTTTGGTACCTAATTGGTACCAACCTGTCCTCGAACTGGTTCGATGGGCAGTGTGTTCTCCAACATTTGTTGACTAGTTGGTTTGACCAATTTTCATTTCAGACTAGCCGGGTTTTAAACCTATGGCGTGACCACTATATTGAAAGAAAAGAGCTTGTTGTGGGAGATCGTGTTATAGTATGATGGTTGATTAAAGTGTAAGCTTGGAAAATTACAAGTGCATTGCTTAGGATGTTTGATAGTTGAAAGAAATTTGATCAAACAAACAATCAAGTGGAAAACAATTCAAGGCTCCTAGCTAAGAGATATAGTTATCATGGTTAATGAGAGTCAAGTAAAAAACGTGCACTGCTTTGCTAAGAGAGTTTGCTTTATATCGTATGAGTGGTGTTTGTCTTGGGTAGTTGTAAGGAAGTTGATAAATGTTGTCAATGTGCATAGAGCACATTTAGGGCATTGTTAACATTTCCATAACTACTCTTAAGTAGTATAAAGGAAGGATAATATTTTTTTTTTCATCCTTTCAATCAATTTTTTAAACAATGATAGAGTAGATCATAATAGCAAGAAAGTGTTGAACCACAAAGGAGGTACATCCATGGCTTTTTGAGAGAAAATATTGCAGAGGGCTTTAAAACTATTATAGTATGGCTAGACTGGTTATGCCTCGACCCTATTACTAGATTCCAAAAAATAGCCATACAGGTACAATGTATAGAAAATGTCATTAACACAAGAACATTTAGTTGCCATCAAAATTAAACAAGAATGGACTCCTAATCATTTATAACAATAAGATTTCCACTAGAAGCTACCCGATTGAGATCCAACAATTCAATTGGGATGGCTTGGGCTGAATTTGCAGAAGAGATTTTGTGTTCATTGACGTGAATGTCTCCTTGTTGCATTGTCTGGAGCTGCTATAATAGAGATTGGAGACACTGCATTTCAACACTCATATTTTCCATTTGTTGATGTTGTGTGGAGAGAATATTTGTTAATGTTTCAACCTGGATTTGAAGGCTGTCCATTTTCCTTCCTAGCACTGCAATCTATATCTTGGCGTCCATGTCTTTTACCTTTACTGCCCTTCATCACAATAAAATAAAATACTTGGTGAGCGTTGATGAGAATAATTGGCACCTTGTTCAAATTACTCGATTTGTTAACAATTTCAGGATTGTCCACCTCCACAAGTGGTACAAGTTCGAGCCCTCGAGGATAAGGAATGAAAGTCCAACACCTGCTCCTTCACTATGCTTTGAAAATTTGTGGACAATTTTGTATTGACACCCATAAATTACCAAACTCGATGAGTTGACATCCCATGTTTCATGTTCCATGCTACAACTTGAGTTTGGAGGATGTCAGATAACAACTCGCACACAAGGTCTGCTTTGGGGAGCGTACCAATTCAACTTCTCAACCTCTACACTCATGGAAGGGATCTTGAGAATGACCATAGCATTCCACCAAATGATTGAATGATGATCGCCTTTGATTCCCAAGACGTAGCTATCGCTAAAACTGTACCTCATCACCTGACCCTTGCGGTTCTTAATAACCTTCTCATACACCCGTTGTGTCTTTGATGTGTCACATTCACAAAATGCAATATTCCTCGCTATATATATATATATACACACACACACACACATATGCATATATATATGTATGAATGTATGTGTATACATTGCTTCTTGCAGGGTTCCATTGGCCCTCAAAGTTCTAGGAGGTAGTGATAGGGCTTGATTTGCCAAGTTGCCTGTTGCCTTGTTCAAGTCTCTTAAGACATGCATAGCTTGAGTATAAGGAATGCAAGCAAGTGGTCTCAAATTTCTTGTATGTAGATGATGGAGAGTGGAATCAAGAGGAAAGGTTCCCAAAGCAAGGTTATGAATAGAGTTATTAGAACACCTATTATAATTAGAGATCTAATTGATAAGGATTGAGCCAAAGCGATTCCTTGGAAGAGAGCATACATTTCAACCTAGTTGTTAGAAGTTATGCCTAGGCTCCATGAGTATTCAAGTTCGGTTTGTCCTTTGGGGCCAAAAGGAACCCCGCCAGATTTTTCTTGGATGCCCCATCAAATAATCGAGTACTGTAGGGATGGTTAGAATTTGTAGACTTAATTGAAAACTCCATTTGTCGTCATATTTATTCTGTGACTGGGATTTAAAGACTTTATAATTATGCTTTTCATATGTTATGTTGTTATAGATCTAACCCAAAAATATATGATAATAGAAATAACCCAATAAATAACAAGATTTGAATAGATAGAAATGCTTCTCTATTGATCAAAACCCTTAAGGTAGGGCAACACCATACATTCACTCCTTAAGGAAGGAGAACACTCCACAAGCCATATGCCTGTTCATACAATAATCCTTCTCACTCTCAATGTGGAGTCTCTAGCCTCTATATAGGCCTCATACACACAATACTATGGGTCATTACCATGGTTCCCTCAATACCATCTATCTAATACCATGGGCCCATTACATTATTATTAACTACTTGTGGTCCCTTACATGATACGGGTTAACCACCTTATTTATTACCATGGCCCATCCCATTATTACATTATTCCCTTGGGTACCTTCCTTTGTACCCCATATTATCCCCCCTAGGTATACAACATATTCCCCCCCCTTAACATGTTTCGTCCTCTAAACATGGGAAAAACACAAATAATAAGATCTACTCAAAAGAGTAGTCCACTGGTACCATGCACGTGCATTTAGCCATCCAAGAGAAAGGTGAACCCTCGATCTCACTGGTGCCTCGCTCGCTTGAGATGAAAGTTGACCGTGGCAACTCTTCTGTGTTGATGTGTAGTAGGTGGATCTTCGCTCCTCGCTATCTGTCATGCGGGGGTTGTTTTCCTTGTGGCTAATTCGTTGCCATCTTGTTGGTTGTTTTCTTGCGGGGTGATGTGGGTGGCGATATGTTGAAGTGTTAACCGAGGATGTATCTTTCTTTAATTCACCACCTAATGGAGCCTGATGGGTATCTGGTACCTGTTGTGGTGCCTATAGTTGTTTCTTATTTTTCAATATTACTTCAACCACTGAGTCCCCCTATGATGTAACATTTTCTGCTTACGCCTCTACTTGTTTTTCTAGTACCTGGTTTGATGTTTGTGTGTGGTTGTTGACCATCAATGGCTCATCATCTGATATGTCAGTCCCTGGAACATCTTCTGCTTCAACCCCCATTGACTCTACCTGTTTATTGATGGAAATATCCAGTAATGTGATTTTCTTCTTTTTATACCAGAGCTTCAAGAATTTCTTCTGCACATTAATATTGATAGTACCCATGGATTCCATCCAAGGATATCCCAAAACAACATCCATGTTATCCATCTCTGAAGTATAAAAATCACCATGCAACACATACTTATCCATAGAAATTTTCAAATCCTTATACACTTGAACATTCTCATCATCCACTTGTGTGTTTTCAATGTGTTTTGCTGGAATTTGCAACTTTTTTGCCAAATTAACATTGATAAAATTATGCTTGCAGTTAGGATTTATAGACACAATCATCTTCTCCTTCTGAATCAATCCATGAACCTGCAATAAGGAGACACTAGTAGAAAATAACCTCTTACATGTCTCATTCTCCTTTTTTCTAGTATGATACCATTTGTCTAAAAGGACTCTTTCATATTCTGCATCTGAAAGTTTGTTCCTGTTGTCAAGTGAGAGCAACCATTTGGTAGCCTCATCTTGGAAACCAAGCAGTACTCCTTCCTTCCAAAGTTTCCCATATGTGAGCTTTTGTCTCTGTATGTATTTTTCAATAGTAAGACTATTATCTTTTCTTGTAAAATGTAGAACCGCCATGAAGAGGGTTTTGAAAAAAATTCACTTGGCAAAAATTTGAAATTGTCATAGTTTAGTCAATGTTGCTCAGAATCCCTATTATGACCTGTTTTTGGAAATGGAAAAACCATTTTGCTTCTGCCCTTGTGATAGAAATCTCGATCTAGGCACTGGAATTTCAGATCTACGCTACAACTCTCCCGCCGTCACAAAAAATTTCTGAACAAATAGCTGATTTTAAATCACTGATATCTCCTTCATCCGGACTCCGATTCAATTGATTTTTTTTTTTGAATTTGGGTATTTTTCACAAAAAATCCAAGTCTGCAATTAGATTTTGCCCCAAAACGTACAGATCTGCTCCGCAAATTCACCGCCCAAAAAATGTTTGCAATAGCATTGATTTTTAAATCAGCGAGATTTCCTTCATCTGGACTCCGATTCGGCGAATTTTTTTTTCAACTTGGTTATTTTTTCATCAACAACCCAGATCTGCAATTAGATTTTGCAGATTTTGCCCCAAATCATACATATATGATCTGCAAATTCGCCACCCCAAAAAATGTCTGCAACACCACTAGTTTTTAGATCAATGATATCTCCTTCATCCGGACTCCGATTTGGCCAATTTTTTTTCAACTTGGGGTATTTTTTCATTGACAACCCAGATCTGCAATTAGGTTTGGAGATTTTGCCCCAAAACGTACAGATTTGATCTGCAAACTCGCTGCCCCAAAAAATTCCTACGAAAAATAATAAAAAAAATTCTCCACTTTTGCCCAAGAAAGTGCTCCGATACCACTTGTTATTGATCTAATCCAAAAATATATGATAATAGAAATAACCCAATAAATAACAAGATTTGAATAGATAGAAATGCTTCTCTATTGATCAAAACCCTTAAGGTAGGGCAACACCATATATTCACTCCTTAATGAAGGAGAACACTCCACAAGCCATATGTCTGTTCATACAATAATCCTTGACATCTCTCAATGTGGAGTTTCTAGCCTCTATATAGGTCTCATACATACAGTACTATGGGTCATTACCATGGTTCCCTCAATACCATCTATCTAATACCATGGGCCCATTACATTATTATTAACTACTTGTGGTCCCTTACATGAGACGAGTTAACCACCTTATTTATTACTATGGCCCATCCTATTATTACATTATTCCCTTGGGTACTTCCTTTTGTACCCCCATATTATTCCCCCTAGGTATACTACCACTTGTTATAGATCTAACCCAAAAATATATGATAATAGAAATAACCCAATAAATAACAAGATTTGAATAAATAGAAATGCTTCTCTATTGATCAAAACCTTTAAGGTAGGGCAACACCATACATTCACTTCTTAAGGAAGGAGAACACTCCCTAAGCCATATGCCTCTTCATACAATAATCCTTGACATCTCTCAATGTGGAGTCTTTAGTCTCTATATAGGCCTCGTACATACAATACCATGGGTCATTACCATGGTTCCCTCAATACCATCTATCTAATACCATGGACCCATTACATTATTATTAACTACTTGTGGTCGCTTACATGATACGGGTTAACCACCTTATTTATTATTACTATGGCCCATCCCATTATTACATTATTCCCTTGGGTACCTCCCTTTGTACCCCATATTATCCCCCCTAGGTATACAACATATGCTAAAAGGACTTTAGCTCTTTCAGTGACCATTTCAGGTATAGACAAGGAATCTTGAAAAATTGCGGAGTTTCTAGCTAGCCATATTTCCCAATAGACAAATTTTGGGACGACCATCTAAATTCTTTTGAAAAGAGGTTTCCCTTTGAAGGAGTTTCTATAGAGCTTGTTCGATGATTCAAATAATTGAAAAATTGTTTTTGGCCTCTTGAATAGATGGTGCAACCCTTGTAAAAATTGCTTGTAGACCTGTTTAGTAAAATTACAATCCAAGAATAAATGCTTATTGGTTTCGTTGCAATTGTGGCATAGAGGGCATCTTGATGGACCTTGAATCCCTCTCTTGCTAAGATTTTCTACGGTAAGGATTTTTTTGTGAGCTAAAGTCCAACAAAAGATATTTATATTAGGAAGGTTGTCAGGATTCCATATGTTTCACCATATATTGGAGGTGGGCTGTGGAGTAGGCATTTGAAATTCATATCCTTTCTTTGATGTGTAGGAGGACTTCCCCATCCCCTTTTATTAGTTTTGAAAGTTGAAAGAGTCGCACAACTAGCCAGTGCCATCTTCACCTCTTGGAAAAGGTGTAATAGATGCAGAGGAATGAAGAACAAATTCCATCCACACCTTTAACCCCTATGATTCCATATTGAAATGTCATATAGAGAGGGCCAACCTGCTTGGGATAGCCATGGTTTGAGGGGATGAAGAGAATACTTTAATTCCAAAGGAGAATTTCCCAATATATTGTCCTTCCAAATATTAATTTTCTTTCCATTACCTGGGATGCATATGACTCTACCTTGGAGTACATGAAGGATAGTTGCCATTAGCTTCCAAATCTGCAACCCTCCTTTTGAATTAATGCGTTGATTGAAGCTTCTACTTCCATCTCCACTTAGATATTTTCGATGAATTACTTGCTTCCACCAATTGTATTCTTCAGTTATCAACGACCATAATAACTTTCCACCTAGAGAAAAATTCATTAAGAATGGATCTTTCATGCTTAAGCCACCATAATTCATAGGAGCTTTGACCATTGCCCAATTGACCAAATGATATCTTTTGGTATTTATTTTCCCACCTTGCCATAAAATTTTTCTTTGCTCTTGAACAATAGTATTTTTGACGCACACATGAACAAGTTTTGCAAAGAACTAGAATATTGGAAGAGCCGATAGGGCTTTTGAATGATGCTTTATTTGGCATCCTTTTGGCACCTATCCAACACCTTTTTGCTTCGCCTTTTTCTAATTAAACATTGTTTCCTCACTGCGCGCTCACAAACATATGTTTTTGACAAAATGTATAATTATCACCTCAATATGCCATTTTTATGTTTATTCTTATGCATTATTGTGAAATTGTTATCCTTTTGTATTGACCATGGTGAATAGGGCATAAAAGCACAAAAACACTAATTGGTAGTTTTTGCACTTCATAGCCGTTGCTGTAGCTCACAGTTGTTGTTGCAACTTTGGATGTGTTTCAGTCACAACTTACATATAGTGACACTGCAACTCTTATTTAGGTCCGTTCCTGTAACTCTTGTTTAGGCCCATTGTCACAATCCCTGCGTTGGCCTCTGGCCGCAACTCCTGCTTTGGCTTGTGTTGCAACTGCCAATTACATTCGTGGTTGCAACAACTCTAGATTGATGATGCTATAACCTAAGTCACCGGGTTCGATGAATTTAATCCTTGGTATTCGAAATTTGTTGGATCTCCTAGCAATTCGAACAAGTTCGTTTTTGTTCATCGAACTTCATGTCGAACATGAACCTTTGACGAATTTGCAAAAAAATCAATTAAATTCAATAAAATTTGCTAGAAATTTGATGGAGTTTGTTTTAGGATTTTTTTGGTTGGGCGTTTTCTAGGGTTTATAGTTAAAAAATAATAATAAAATTGGTAAAAACTTTAGTGGGCGCAAAACTCACTCTCAAACTCGACCATTGACTCATTATCTGCACACTCATCCTTGGGACCCTCAGTGCTCACTCGATCTCTCACGCGTCCAAACTCTTACTCTTGAGTCTCGAGTCTCCACTCTTGGCTCGTCTTGGCTCCAGAGTCTCCACCCTGCAGCTGTAGGTTGCGTTTTGTTTTGTTTTATATACTGGTGACTCTTAGCAGTAGTCGGTGTTAATGAGAGTGGACATAAATAAAAGAGAGCAGTTGTGAATTTTCATTGGCACTAGTGTTTCATGTTAATAATTCTCAACATTAACACTCAATTAAAATTTCACAAATACAGTGATGTAATTGACAAGAGTGGTGGATGTGGACGTTTCTAGGTTTGTCATCTGTGGGTTAATTTATGGAACATAAATGTGGCTCATACTATGATGAATGATCTCTCATAATTATGTTGTAATATTCCTCACAAATTTAAAGAACATTGTAATTTGTGACAAACGTATAGTGTATGGTAAAAAACTTAAATGTCATGACAAATAATTTATTAAACTTATCTCCTTAACTTGATAATTTATTCTTGTAGCATTGATACACCAAGTATAAGCATTGGAATTCGATATCATCTTCAATAAACATACATTGATGAATAAAACAGGTAGGCTATAAAAATGGTTCATGAATGTCACGTGTGTTTTTGCCATTATATATATATATATATATATATTCAAATTTCTATATTTCAAATTTTATGCCGAACTTTATGAGCAAAATTTCAAGTGTTGAACTTCATTCGAATTTCAAGGTTGTCAAACTTGAACATGAACACGAACACAATGACTTAAGCTACAACTCCACGACAATTGTGCCAACTCAATAGTCAAACGAACATTTGTTCAGATGCATAACAACTGGTCTTCTCATGATGGAAAGTGACAATGAGTAAGTAGGCAGGATCACTCACTTACCACTTGTCATACAATTGATTGAGTTAGCATGTACCTTGTTCGAAAAGTAAAAAGGCAGAAAGATTTTCTTTATATTCATAATTACTTGTGATATTCTTATGTTCTTCTTTTATCTTTAGCTCATCAAGCAATTACCAAAACAATAACACAAAGATCACAGACACCAGATGTAGGCGGACAACTACGGAAAAACTACTATCTAGGGGAAAACCTAGTCAACAACTCTTCCTTAATAATTTCACGAGATGATCCAAAACTCCTTGACCTAGACACAAACTTCCTCCAACAACCAAGTCAGCCCTTCCCTTCTTCTGTGGATAACCTTCTGGCAACAAACTTCGACCTAAATGCAGTAACAAAACTTCGACCCAGCAATGGCCTAGCAAAATCTTCAACCTAGCTGTAGCCCAACAAAATCTTCGACCCAACATAAACTTTGACTTACCAACAAATAGCCCAGTAAATCCACACATGAGAGAGAGACACAACCTAGAAACTAAGATTTTTCCTTCTCCAACAAATCTCCTCTTTCTCTTGGAATTTTGCACTTTTTTTGCCTCCTTCTCTTGGATATCGAATTTGTGTGAGAGATGTCTTCTAAATGAATCAAACTGCTTGTATATATACCCTTTTCTGGAGTTCGATTTACCCTCTTGTAGGCCGACTTGATTAGGTAAGGGCCGACTTGGTATGGAGGTGACAAATGACTTATTTAGTTAATAATAATTCTTTTTACATGATTCAAAAGCCCAAGAAGGGTCTCTTTAAATGGACAATGCCTCTAATGACTTAAGACAAAACCTAGAATTCCTCAATTGGGACTTTGACCTAAAACATGATGACCCAAGCATGAAACTCATGCTTTAATAAATCATAACAATAACAATAAAAATTTCTAATTCTTTTGATAAATACATTTCATTTTGACTCAAATACAATTATGAAGGCTGAACCTAGTTACATTCTTCAACACTCCCTCTTAACTAGGGAGGTATTCATACATACATATACAAGTACATGGAAGATCTCAAAACACATGAACCATGAAGAGTTTAGGTACTTACGGTGCCACAAACTAGATTCCTGACCAGGGCAATCTATCTGGATAGGACTAAGATGGACTAAAGCTTTTAGCCTCTCTAGGTACCATTAGGCTTCCTTGCTAACCATCAACCTAAGGAACTAGGTGTGCAATGCAAGGTTAGAGCTCTATGACCAACGCCACCCTCCCTACTTCGGGAACTAGACATCAACATATATGTCGACAAGATGTCCTTCCAGGCATTTTACACACATAATGCCTCAACATCAAATCTCTCTCCTGATCAAATAGATTGGTAACATCGAGCATGCTTCCAAAACTTCGAGAGATTTACTTGAACAATCACAACCCCAATCAGTAACAACCTTTCAAATACTCATGAGTAAACACAAACCTTCGGGGTCTTTAAACATCTTGATGCTGCTTCACAGTTTATTATAGTAGGGCTTAGAGGCTTCCCAAACAAATCTTGACAAAGGTTTCCTCAATCATTCAACTTCCTTTCCTACTTCACATGCAACAACCAAATCCAACTTTCCTTCTTTCAGCGACACTTCAATATTCATTCTCCAATTTCTTCTTCAAGTTTTTATTATGACTATAATATGCCTTCCCTCTCAACTTGGGAGATATCCTTCCTTTTATCCCAACTCCCTCTTAACTTAGGGAGATTAACTTCTTTCTATGACATTGGAGAATCTTTCATGGCTTCCATATTTTTTATCAAAGTCATATAACTTTCTTCATCATGCTTGTTAATCAAATCAACTGTACTTACAAACATCTTCATCATCTTGAAGATTATGTACTTGCACAACTTAGACAACAAGTACAAACCAAATATATATATATATATTAGAAGCATGAAGTTAACCATATCAGAATCATACAATATTGGAAGCATTAGACTTTAGACATCAAATACCCAAACCTAATTAGAGACACATACTTTTATACTTCAACTTCTTGTAAGGGTTTTGTCATAAATTCTAGATTTCATCATCAAGACTTTGAGCAATTCAATCAAGATAACAATATTTATTATATCTAGGGTCTCAATATTTCTTCCAGAGATATGACATACTCTACTATAATATATTGCAAACCCTAGAAGCAATTTAAACAAGTACACTTACAATGCATTTAACAACTTTAGAATTCATATGTTAGACTTCCACTAGGATTTATTGCAAGCCCTAGATTCCATCTTTGAGACACTAAGCCTTAGATGTCAATAGTCAAAACTAATCACAATCCAATCTAAGGTTTCAACTAAATGACCAACATCTACTAGGGTTTGTTGTAAACCCTAGATTTTATTATCTTAATGGAAACACGATCACCATATCCTAGAATATCAAACTTCTACTAGGGCTTAGTTACAAACCCTCGAACTTATTATCAATTGAGTTAACAAATTACATATCTAGGATAATCATGCACAAGCATATCATAACATATATTAGACAAACCCAAGACACAAATATAAATACATTTAAAGTTAGACATATAAGCACTCTAGATTAGGCCAGGGTTTTGATCAGATGGACAAACATACACCTAAGGTTTCATTCCTAGGAACTTTCTCTCGATACAAAAGTGTTTTATTCATAACCCTAATTTACCAAAACCTTAAGGTGTAGGAACACATTATCATCCAACCCTAAAGGACTATCCAACCCTAAAGGACTAGGGTTTCTATAATAGTAGTAAAACTCCAAACATGACTTTATCATCAAAACCCTAAACTTTAAAATAATAGTATTTTCTATATTTCATCAGTAACCCTAAATAGACTAGAGTTTTTCACATTAGCATACCCTTAGGTTAGGGTTTTACAGAGAACCTTTTAGGGTTCCAAAAACATAATGATTTAATGATGGTAGATTTAATCTTAATGATTAATCACCTAAACAAGAATCTCTTTGATTCAAAGGTCCTAGACATAAAACTTGTTAGTAATGTCAAGTAGATTTAAATGAATATATATCTTTACCATGAAGAGAACAAAACTTATGATCTAAAACATACGTTTGAGTTGTTTTCTAGACAAACCTTATAGGACATCAAACTTAATGCTTTGTCTTGTGAGATCTTCTCCAAAGCCCTTGAGCATATCATCAAGCTTTTCCTAAACAGGGAAAATATAAAAAGAATGTTATTAGCATCTAGTATAAGAGATTCAAAGGTCCTAGACATAACACTTGTTAGTAATGTCAAAGAGTTCTAAATGAATATATATCTTTACCACGAAGAGGACAAAACTTATGATCGAAAACATACCTTTGAGTTGTTTTCTAGACAAACCTTATAGGACATCAAACTTAATACTTTGTCTTGTGAGATCTTCTCGAAAGCTATTGAGCATATCATACAAGGAGTAAGATACTTATCTTTGGAAAAAATGGTGAGGGCTCCCTCTTAATCCAATCTCGAGGGATACCTATAACTTTAACAAAACAATTCAACAATGTTTTTCCAAAGCATGTTAAACCTATAAGTACTAAAAATAAAATACAAAACAATTCAGAAACTTAGAGTAGGACTTAGTAGTATAAGTACTTTATTTCCAATTTTTTGGTTTTGTTCTTCTCTGGTGGTCCTTCATTAGAAACATTTGCTTGATCCCTATTTCTCTTTCTAATTCTCGAATTCTCAGGGCAATCACTTCTATAGTGACCCATCTTGTGACAATTATAGCATTCAATCTTGGATGGTCTACTTTCCTTCTCTAAGCCCTTTAGACTTCTTGAAGGTTCCTTTGTTCTTGTGATGAGCGGATTAGGCATTCGAAACTTTCTCCTCTTCATTCTCTTTGTTGCTTACTATGACTTCTTCTTGACTACATGCATTCCGTAATTGTTCGAATGTTGGAGTTTCTTTCCAACTGTTGAGACCTGATGAAACGACACTCCAAGATGTTGGTAATCCTAGAAGTGCAGTGATTACAAGCTCCTTTTTCGGTACTATCTCATCTATTGCCTGGAGTTCATCTCTGATTCTAGCTATTCTCACAAAGAAGGATGCCACAATGTCTTCCTTTGTCATTCTTAAGACTTGTTATTTGACCAAGATTCTTGATTGTGAATAATTTGGATAATGCCTCATACATCTCTTGAGCAGAGTCAATGTTGGATACATATGGGATGAGGTTATACTTTATTCCATCCACCATTAGTGTCATGGCCAATATCTTTGTTTCTCTGAACTTTGCCTTTTCTGCATCACTTGACTCATTAGTAGGCTTCTCTACTTTTCCTTTGACTAGATCCAAGACTTTATTCTTCTCGAGGATAAGACCTATCCTCTTTTTCCATGCCTTGTAATTGGATGCTCCTTCTAATTTGTTTTCTCCCTTCATTGATTTAGACATTGTCCTTGAAGATGGTAGGCTTGACTTCTTATATGATCCTTCTGATGACCCAAACTTCTTAAAAACTCCTTATTCTCCTTTCAATAGATCTTCAAGCTGTCTTTTTCCTTCTTCTCCTTAGCTCTAAAACCATTTTAGAAAATCAGGAAGGCAGAAAGATTTTCTTTATATTGATAATTACTTGTGATATTCTTATGTTTTCTTATGTTCTTTTATGTTTAGTTCATCAATAAATTACCAAAACAATAACACAAGATCACAGACACCAGATGTAGGTGGACAACCAGGGCAAAACCCCTATCTAGGGTAAAACCCAGTCAAAAACTCTTCCTTAATAGTTTCACGAGATGATCCAAGATTGCTTAACCTAGACACAAAATTCCTCCAACAACCAAGTCAACCCTTCCCTTCTTCTGTAGATGATAACCTTCTAACAACAAACTTCGACCTAGAGACAGTAACCGAACTTCTACCCGGCAGAACTTTGACCCAATAGTAGCTCAACAAAATCTTCAACCCAACAGTAGCCTAGCAAAATCTTCGACCCAACAAAAACTTCAACCTGCCAACAAATAACCCAGTAAATCCACATGTGTGAGAGAGAGACAACCCAAAAACTTCGATTTTTCCTTCTCCAACAAATCTCCTCTTTCTCTTGGAATTTTGCACTTTTTTACCTCTTGGATATTGAAGTTGTGTGAGAGATGTCTTCCAAATGAATCGAATTGCTTGTATATATACCCTTTTTTGGAGTTTGATTTACCCTCTTGTAGGCCGACTTGATCAGGTAAGGGCCGACTTGGTGTGGCATTAACAAATGACTTATTTTAATCAATAATATTTTTTTTTATATGATTCAAAAGCCCAAGAAGGGTCTCTTTAAATGGACAATGACTCTAATGACTTAAGACAACCTAGAAGTCCTCAATGGAGACTTTGACCTAAAAACATGATGACCCAAGCATGAAACCCATGCTTTAATAAGTCATTACAATAATAATAATAATCTCTTTTTCTTTCTTTTGATAAATACATTTCATTATGACTCATACAAATATGAAGACCGAACCTAGTTACATTCTTCAATATACCCGAAAAATTGCTATTCGCAGGAAAACATTGTATCAGGATGGAACAACCTGCTTCTCATCGCTGTACATCCTTCTCAATCACTCCATTTAGGTAGGTCATGGTTTGTATAAAAGGACATGTAGAGAGATAGATAGGATAATTAGATAGAAGTTAGTAGAGGTCGTATTGAATTGTTTAGACAAAGTGTTGTAACTCCATTTTTAGTATAATTTGAAGTTCTTTTTTATTCTTGAATGGTGTGTTGAGCATTCGAATCTACCCGCCTTCTTAACCTAGTGCTAGTCTAAGGAGGTAGGCGTGCCCCCCGACCCCCCCTCCCCCTTATTCAGGTACTGTTGATATTAGTATCTTTAGCTCTGTATCTATAATGCTATTATTGATTTATTTATGTTATTGCAATTTGATTAATTAATGTTGTTGCAATTCAATTCTCTTGCATTACTGCAGTTCGAATGGTTCACATTGCTGCAATTCGATTTGTTTATGTTGCTGCAATTCTTGTAGGACATATTATGTTATATGTTGTAATTTCAGTTTACAATTTTGTTCTTTTTACTCTGCTATAACTCATGGATTCATATTGTTGCAATTCGGTACTAACTCTATTTCTAGGATTTGAGCAGATTAATTGATATTTTCAATAACTAAGTTATACTTGGTTTCTTTAACAAGAAAGGAATAATTTGATAAGTTTATGTCTTATTGCATCTCATCATACCTGCAATTGCAACTCCGTTATAGCCTACAAGATCACTTTATTACTTTAGTGCATCACCTTCCAGTTTATGTGTGATTTCTTTCCTGCAAGGAGTAAATATACTTTTCTTGCAACTTAGATTAGCATTTACATTTCTATAGAATGTGGATTGGATTTTGATGTTGGTATGGAATTAGTCTAGTGACTTGATGATGCATTATAAATCTTGAAACTGTGACAAACATGTAGGGTACTACAACTGCATTTTGCACAAACATAATGGTACTAAGAATTTATGGTGCATGATAGTTCATAAGTTCTGCATGAATTTTGGATTGACAATTAAATGAATAACCTTTTCATTGTTTGACAAACAATTTGAACATTAATTGAAATGCCTGTCAATGTCCTTTAGAAGGACCAATTGCCCACCCATTTAGCCATTGGGTTCCCCATTTTGAGAATTTGGATTTTATCTTATCAAAGATTGTCTACCAAGAATGAGAAGAAGTTTTGAGGTTAATAGGAATTCCTAGATATTTGAAAGATGACCATTCGTCTTGATTAGGGATTTGGAATTTGGCTTGTATGACTACTTGGTGAGGTAGTATGAGGAGAAGGCTTTTCCTTTTGTTTATAAGCCCCCTTGATGCATAGACAAATTGTTCAAGAATCTCATTGGGTCTAGTAGCTATAATTGCCAAAGCTACACCCAATAAAAGTGTATCATCAACAAATTTGATATGGTTAGCTTCCTTGACACCTTTGACTATTCTGATTCTGGGGAGATTACCGATCCTTTTTTTTGAACTCTAGATTTTTTCTTAAAGAATCAACCATCAAGATATAAAGCAAGAGAGATAGGGGACATCCATGTTGGAGACCTTAGGAAGTTGTAAAAAATCTTGTTGTTCTACCATTTACTAGGGGCGAATTCCAAGGGGAGCTTATACTTTGAGAGATCCATGCTTCTGAAGGACATCAAATAGAAAACTATGTTTGAACCGCTCAAAGCCATTAGCCATATCCAATTTTATTATCATTCCTTTATCCCCTCGTTGGCTACTTGAGTGGATGACTTCTTGTACCAATATGATGTTGTTTAGGAATTGACACTTTTGAATAAATCCACCTTGATTTTCGGAGATTAGCTTTGCTAAGAGAGTTTGACCTTGTTTGCAATGCTTTTTGTTGTGATCTTGTGGGAGACATTTTAGAAAGAAATGGGTTGAAATTTGTCAAAGGAAGATGGGTCGACTTTTTTAAGAATCAGAGCTAAGAATGCTGAGTTGATCCCACCTTATAAAAATAGCCATTTAGGTGAGGAGCTTTATCAGGATCAAAGGAATCTAGAGGTTCCCAAACCTCGTCGACTATAATTGATTTGATTAGATTGGCAATTTCTTTTGAAGAGACTAAGTGATGAATGTGCTCGAGCATGGATGCTTGTACTTCTTCATCTAATGAAGGTTGTTTTCTATATAGATTAGAGAAGTGCTCTATGGTTGCTTCCTTTATTTGGGTATAATAGGATAAAGTGATGCCCTTAGAGGTGGTAATTTTGTTGACATTGTTCCTCCACAACTGTTGTTTGGCATGTTTGTGAACAAATTTGGTGTTTCTATCTCTTGCCTTCAGCCACAAACTTCTAGATTTGGGTCACCAAACCTCCTCCTCCTTTCTCAATTATGATTGAAGTTTTGAGAAGTTATTTTCTTTTCCATAAGAAGTCTCTTAGGTGATGGATTGCTTCTGTTGGAATCACGATTGTTGTTACACCAAAACTCGCAGGTGTTAGTAAATGTGCGCGTCACCAGAGTTAACAAATCCACGAGAGGTGGTTAAGCGCATGTTGCAAAACACACAAGGAGCATTGGTTTATCCAATGTCCAACAATCTACCCCAAGTGCGAGCTGAGTCTGATTTGAACTTGAGACCTTTGGCTCTAATACCACTTGTTAGAATTATGATTGCCGTTAACACCAAAACCTGTAGGTTTTTGTAAATAGGCGCATTGCCAGAGTTAACGGATCCATGAGAGGTGGTTAAGCACATGTTGCAAAACACATAGGGAGCGCTGGTTTATCTAATGCCCAACATCTTCTCTATTTTTGCCTAGATTCCTTTCAATTGAATTTTTAAGGAGAGAATTGTCTCTTTTTCTTTTTTCATTTTATCCTTAACCCAACTTTTGAGAGCTAGCTTAACTTGCTTTATGTTTTTGCTCCTAAATGAAGATTAGAGAGCCATTGATCCATTAATTCCCCACACTAGAAACAAGCTCAAAGAAGTCAGGGGATTGGGTCCAAATGGGGTTGTATCGAAATGGAAGAGGGCCATGATTTTTTTGGGAGGATAAGGTGATGGATACAGGTTTGTGATGAGAACTTGCCTAGGAGAGGATTTGGGATTAGGGAGTGACATTTTCATTAAGCAAGGAGTCGTGGACCAAAAATCTATTTAGCTTGACCATGATGTGGTTAGGTCCTAGGCATTTGTTTGACCAAATGAAGTTTCCTTGAAGAGGTTTAAGATCAACCAGGCCGAGGGATGAGATAATTTCTTCCATGGATTCTCTAAAGATCACCCTTTGTTTTCCTAGGCGTGAATTGTGGTATTGAAGTCTTTTCCATGGATGTTGTTAAACTCCCAAACGATATCTTTTTAAGCTTAAGAGGGAATTCCAACAAGTAAATTTATCAGGATATGAATTTGGCACATATATACATTAGCAAAATTGATTGTCCTACTTGATGAATTATGTAACAGGCTTATTGCAATCCAATGGGATAAAGTTACTTCTTGTATGAAGTGGAAGTTAGTTGTTGACCATATTGTGTATAGATTGGCTGATGCTCCTTTGGAACTAGTGGCTTTTGCCATGTTGTTTGCCCAAATTGTTTTTCTTTTACAAAGAGTTTTTTTCTTCTAGTTTGGTCTCCTAGAATAGAAGAACTTGAGGATTCTAATCTCTAATTAGATTCTTTATTAGTTTCCATTTTTCATCACTTCCCAGAACTTTGCAGTTCTAGGAGATGGCTTTCATAATCTATTGTTTGATTTGGGGGATCCTCCTGCGAAAGGAACTGAACTGCCTTTAGAATTTCTGGTGTTTCTATCGTAACAACCTTCTATAGTGTGTTGTGTACCCATTCCTTTGGCCCAATATGCCTAATCTTCATGCATTTCAATATTATATTTTCTTCCTGGATTCTTTATGGATTTTCCAATCGCCAAATGTTTGAATGCTTCATCTTATGATTGTTACTCTATTGGATCAAGTTCTAGACTAACTACACCTATCTCAGATATAGAATTTCCCCATTTTTGGAGATTGAAGGGCTTGTCTCTTAGGAAGGGGGGAAGCCTGTTTTTGAAGAGTGGAAGGGAGCATCTTCTAGAGCTGGCATGTCAACCAAGTTTTCCCCTTCTTTTTGTCTTTGTTTAGATTTCTCTAGGGCCTCTAGATGTGCTAGAGCCTCAAATTTGTTAGCATTGGGAGAGGAGGGGGGATTGAGCCTAGAGGGTGGAGGGTTTTTTTAAGGATCTTGAGAAACACAAGGTTGGGCAGGGGGTTGGGGGATGTTGAGGGGGGATCATGCTTAACTCTCCTTCTTTTGGGTTGCTGCTATTGTATCTCTATTTTGGATGAGATTCTTCTATTGGTTTTTTAGGGCAGTCGCAAGCAAAATGCTCATACTCATGGTAGGTTTTACATTTAAAGGGAGTCTGGTCACAATCTGCTTGTTGTATGAAGGTCCAATTATCAAGAGTTAGCTAGATTGCTTTCGGGTATCTTTCTTTAGGTCTACTTCCGCACATATTCTTGTGCATGCAAACATTTAGTCTTTAGGTTCAACTTTATCTAGTGTATTTCCCTAAGGCATTACCTATATTTTTAAAGGTCTCTTTGTTCCAACAATGGAGAAGAAAATGCAGAAGCTTGACCTAGATTAGAACTGCGAAGGTTATATAGTTTTCAGGGTTGAAGTTTGGATTCCATCTCTTTAAGTATAATCTTTGAGTCCCTATGAAATATGGGTTGATCCTAAAAATTAAAACTCTGTTAGTCTTTTCTTCAAACAGGAAGGTGAAGAAACCTTTCCCACGAAAGGATAATGATAGCTTACCCTTTATCGATGGTTTCCAATTCTTTTCCACCTAGGAAGCGAGTGAGCAGGGAGATGGCTAAATCCCTGTGAATTTCCTGTTGAGGCCCATTTTTGCTAGTTGAAGAGCCATAAATCATGATTGTGGTGAGACTATAATTTTGGGGATCTCTTATAGTCTTTCCACAAATCGCGACTGCCGAGATTTTGCTGATTTTGCTTGGGCTGAGACGGGGGCGCTGAAAGCTTCAATGTTTGGCACCATAAGGGGAGGAAGCCCTTCCCCTGAGGAGCGATTCATTTTGGAGATTCCAACAACTGATAACTAGGGTTTGGTGTGCATAACTCTTGGAAGCGTTTTCCCTTGTGAAGTAAAAATACTTTTCTGGAGTTGTTAGAAGTCACATTTGAGTGAATTCTTTGTCTAAAAATGTTTGCGTCAATTTTCGTTGTAAGAGCAAATCCATCCTTTCAAGCATTCTTAGTAAAAATTCAAGATAATAATAGATTAGTTCTTTGTTTTAAAGAATTGCTTCGAAGTGATAGAGTATTTGAAGCATATATAGGTGGTGAAGAAAGACATTGATCTATAGATATAAACTCGAGTCTATTTATTGTCATTGACATTGACAAAAGTCTAAATAAGTATACATCAATGGCAATTGGGTTGCAAATTGCAGTGTTGCGAACATCTCAATAACATCCCAATATTATCTCGAAATCACGATTTTTTGGCCTAGACGATGTTTCTTGATTTTTAAAGATATTATTATGGTATCTTAATTTTGCCGATGTTAGCTGATTTTTACCGATATTTTCCCAATTTTTAGGTTTTCCGAACCCTTGCTGATTTTATCCAGATGTCGATGTTCGCAACATTGGCAAATTGTCATTAATGTCTTACCATATAGATGAAAGTTCCTATTCATTTGGTTTAGGTTTGTAGATCCTACTCACATAATTGCACATGCATTATGCTGTTTACCAACGGATAAACAACTTGTCATTATGGACAAATTAATAATATCAATGGTTTTGAATTGGTAATTATTGATTTAATTGGATATGATTCCTAAGAATTGAAGTTCGACAAGTGTAGAATAACATATAGTCCAATGCCACCTCACACATGTAGGCTAATCTTTTAACCCGAGATTACTAACAATTCCATGTGTGATACAAATTGGAGACAGGATATGATAAGATACTTTTATTAATGTCCAACAAATAACCACAAAACTAGGTCAATCAGATTGAAGAGTACAATTAACATTTATACAATGTTGGAGTGCAAGCGCAACTCCTAGAAAATGTTGAAAATAACATGAAGAAAGAATGAAACAAGTGATAGTGCTCTATGGTACACATAAAAAACCGTGGCAAGATTCAAAATAATTTGCAGTGTGTCAAGAGAGAATGAATGAGATAAGAAGATAGGAAGAATTGATGATGTAGCTAAAGATGTCAAGGGCTCCTGAATCTAGTGACTAGTGGTTAGAGAGGCAAATTGGGCACTGGTTCATTGTTGAAATCCCCCAGAACCAACAATGGGTTTGATTGTATGATCCTAGGGAGGATGTAGGAGCGAGAGATACTCCTACCTTCTAGGATTGAAAGAAAGAAACTCTAGCCACTGTTATGGTATTAGGAGGTAATCAAACGGGCTAGAGGCACATCATGTTATGAATCATAGCCTTGGCAACTCTGATGATGGACCAATTCTTTCTCTCTGCAATGCCATTCTGTTGTGGGTTGTATGAGATTGTTAGCTCTCTCTTGATCCTTGCCCCATTGAAATCCTTGAAGTCATCGGAAGTATACTCACCCCCATTATCTGACCTCAAGATCCTGATCTTCCTTCTTTGATTTTCCACAAGAGCCTTAAACTCCTAATATCCACTAAAGGCCTTATCTTGTCTTCATGAAGTAGATCCATGTCTTCCTAGAGAAGTTGTCAATGAATGTCATGTAGTACAAAGCTCCTTGTATTGATGTTATTGACATTAGTCTACACGCATGTGAATGAATCAGATCTAAGATCCCTTGAACCTGTGCTTCCTACCTGGGAAAACAACCTTGGCATTCTTGCCAAGTGCCCATCCTTTGCGTACTCCTTGTTGCTTGATATTGAAATATGGAAGACCGATGGCAATCTTTGTCAAAATCGACAATGCCTTGTAGTCTAGGTTGCCCATCCTCTTGTGCCAAAACTCATATAGGTTGTCACTGCTATGAACCAAGGCTTGAATTGGCTTACCTTGTAACCTATATAGGTTTTCCTCTCTAACTTGGATGACCTTTGTTGTGGTAGGGCTAGTCCCTCTGGACAAATGAGTACTTACTCTTTTTGAAACAATGACAAAGCCCCTGTCCTCCATCATTAAGACCGAGAGCAATTTTTTTCTAAATCTTGGTACATATAGCACATCCTTGGCTTCCAATGAACCACTTGATTCAAGTTGGAACAAAATTGTTCCCGTCCCTCTCAAAGCATACTTGGCATCATTGCCAAGCTCCACATAAATATCTGAGTTCTACATTAGATTGCTAAATTGTTCTTTTGTTGTTGTCATGTGAGGAGATGCCCCATTGTCCAAGTACCATGTGTTCCTAGTGATTGTGCTGGTAGAAAGGTAAGAGACTAGTGAGAAGTCCATTTCAAACTTCAGAACAAACTCATCCAACTGAGTTTATGTTGATGTTGCTACTCGATGTGATTTTCCCTTACTCTTGTCTGAAAACTGAGATGCATAATGTCCATGGTTGTGGCATATGAAGCACTTGATCTTGCTCAAGTCCTTCCCCGGCTGTGAGGTTGACCCTTTTTGTTGGAACACTTTCCCCTTCGCCTTTTTTCGCTTCACTGACAAGGGCTAGGTTCTCATCTCCTCCTTTCCTGGTGGCTTTGGACTCCTCTCAAGTCTTTTATTGGATGCAATCATCCCAAAGCCTTTCAAAAGTGGGAAGTTTCTTGTAAGCACAAATACATTTGCTAAATGGTTCCCAAGGCTTTGAGAAATCATTTAGTGCCATATTAATTAGCTCGACATCTATCACTTTCTCCCTTACCACTGCAAATTGATCACATGTATGAGTGATTCTCATGAGGTAGGTGTCAACATTGTTAGATCTAGACTTCGACACAGGTCTGAACTTATTTCTCAAGATCATCTTCCTGTTCATGTTGTCTTTGGTAATGATCTACTAGAGTGTTGAAAATCTCTGGATTGTTGTAACTCAGACAAGTGAGGAAACAAATGATCCTTAACTTCGTCCAAAATCTTTGTTTGGGCTCTCATCTCATTCTTCTCATGAGCTGCTAATCGTTGCAGATCTGTCAGTGAAGAAACTACTAGGTTGCCAATTTCCCAAAGATCATTTTCCTTCAAAAGCAAAGTAACCCTTGCTTTCCAGGACAGGAAGTTGGACGCTCCATTTAATCTGTCTTCGAACTTGAGTTTTATTGCTGACCTTTTTAAGGTTTGAACAAACTGTTATGGATTTGTGCTTAGTCCTTCAAGCACTCACAAGATTTACTGTTGACTTTTTTAAGGTTTGAACAAACTTTTATGGATTTTGATGTAGCAACATCCAAGCACCCTTAATCAAAATTTAAATCCAAAGCTCTGAAAGGGGAAAACGTGGACAACCATTGCAAATCGGGGCAAATTCTGTTTAAAACAGAGCTAAATTGATGGAATTGATAAGTCTCTAGAAGGCTTAATTAATGTAATTATCTGCCATGTATTCGTATAGAGAGATTTAGGGGTTGGTTTGAGTGATCTTAGGAGAAGATCATGGATCTAGAATGATCCATGATTCTGTAGTTATTTCTATAAATTGTGTAACTGCGTGTTGTGAGAGAGAGATAGGATACAATGTAGCCACAGGGGAATTTGTGACTAACGCTGAGATGCCTTAGCTTGTAATCGATTTTGTATATAATTGAAATATACGTGTTATGTGGATTTCATGTGTTTGTGTGTTGTTTTACTCATAATTTGGATGTATGCGATGGAAGAGCTAAATCACGTGTTATAGGTTTATTGATTGACCTTTGATCACCATAAGGATCGATGGCGATCCAATGATAATATGATATCAGAGTGAGCTGTTGTATGGACTCTGGAGTGATGTGAGTGCTTTAGACAGAGTATGGCAGAGTTAATTTGTGTGTTTAACGCAATTCCACCAATAAGTGAATAGAGAAGAGTTGCAATCGAGATTGGGGTCGATTGACTAGCACATCGGAAACCGTTGGATCGTCTAGATCGATGGATAGTATTGACGGAACGTGAGAAACTTGACAAATTCGTGGAGAACCCCCAGAGTAGATCTGGATCGTCCAATCGACAGACCAACAAATCTATGGTCATTGCGTGGCAACAAGCGCTGAAGTCTAACTCTAAAAACGGACCCGAGAAAATCATTAAATCACATGTTGTATGTTTATTGATCGACCTTCGATCACCATAAGGATCAATGACGATCCAATGATAATGCGATATCAGAGTGAGCTGTTGTATGGAGTGATGCGAGTGCCTTAGACAGAGTATGGCAGAGTTAATTTGTGTGTTTAACGCAATTCCACCAATAAGCGAATGGTGGAGAGTTTCAATCGAGATTGGGGTCGATTGACTAGCACAGCGGAAACCGTTGGATCGTCTAGATCGACGGATAGTATTGGCGGAACGTGAGAAACCTGACAAATTCGTGGAGAACCCTCGGAGTAGATTTGGATCGTCCAATCGACAGACCAACAGATCTATGATCATCGCGTGGCAACAAGCGCTGAAGTCTAACTCTAAAAACGGACCCGAGAAAATCATTAAAATGAGTTAAAGTTCAAAGGGATCATATCGTTCGTTTAAAGGTGATCAGACGCATATCATGTGCAAACAAGCGCGACTGTTAATTCGAAAAATAGACACGATGAGGGTTTTTACAACAAGGTTAAGACCTCGTTTAGTTTTGACCATCCAAACTGTTCGTTGGGTCTCTGATTGGACAGTAATCGCGCTCGAATGTGTGCATGGGTTAACGCGTTGAGCGGACCCGATGTGTTATCAACACAGGTTTATTTCCTTTTGAGTTCCGGGTCTTAAATGTTAAAGTGGGACCGATGTTCGTTGGTCGGGTTTTGTTGTATTGCGCTGTTTGTTGACCGACTGGTGATTGGATGGGTTTTTTGTAAAGCCCGCCAATTCAAAGGCTTCCGATATATATGTGGGCCCATAACCCACAGGTCCACGTACTAATTATGTAAAGTGATAGCTTTGCTGTGTTCAAGCGGCTGAGTTGTCATCAGATTTGTGCTTAGTCCTTAAAGCACTCGCAAGATTTAGTGTTGATTTATCGATTTGCTGTGATATGTAGTATAATATTAGAAATTAACTTCCTCTTTAGCATGTAAGCTCTCACACCATGTTAATTTCCTAACCCGAGTGTTTAGGGGTGTTGTAAGAACCATCCCCCCTGCGCTTTTCGCCTTAGAAACATCCTTCGAATCAGAGTGTGCGAAATTGGGGAATGTGCTCCCAAAATTCGGGAGCATGCTTCATACCTTTTGGGCATGCTTATTGCAAATTTTCTAGTGTGGCAATCCCAAAGATGTTCCCTAGGTGCTCCTTTGATGCTCCCTAATGTTTAGTGTTAAATTCTTAAAATAAATGTTTGGATAAGCTTTTACTTAAATTTTTAACATTACTAAGAATTATTTCAGGATGTTTAAGAGTGGTTCCAATCTCATTTGACTTCATATGGAGAAAATAAAATTTCATGTCCAAATCAAAATTCAGCAAGCGTAATAGTTTTTCAACATTTTAGCATTGATGGGCTTGTGACATTTCATGGGATTATATAATGTATGAGAGTATGTGATTGGGATTTCATCAAGAGCACCAAACCCTATATGTACCCCAATGTTGGTGGTGTTGATTGTTGAAGTCCTTTGTCATGTCCTTAGCAAAAAATGTATCCTTTACTCAAACCAAATTCATTGATCAGGTATGTTAAGCGTTTTTTTACCATTTTTTAAGGCTTGGATTAGCTAGTTTCATCAAAATTGGGTGTTGTCCACTGATGTCCCTAGAGGGTTGAGGTGGAGGCAAAGGCTAGACCAAGAGGAAAAGAACTGAAGGATGATACTAATGATGAGGATCACAATATAAGCGATGGTGGAAAATTTCTTGTCAAGAAAGTGGTCGAACATACATGGCCTTGCTACTCCACAACTACAACATTTGCCAACATGGGTGCTTTTACAATTGGTGAACTCTTTTTCTATAGAGAGGTGTTTAGCAACTAGCTCGGTTTGTTGTTTTGGACCTTTCGATCTTCATATTTCGGTGTGTAGATGGGCTGTTTTGTAAACATAACTAGATGGTCATGTTATTTTTGGTAGTTGTTAGATAATCTAATTCAGTCCATAAGTTAATGGTCTACTTTCTATTATATGGCTTAAAAATTTGTTTGTTTGTAGTTGATAGAATCTAGATTTTAGATGCTTGATATTTGAATGATTAATCATTAATATACTATGAATACCATTTCTAGTTTTCATTGATGTACAAATATGCATGCTTTCATACATTCTGCAAATAATTTTGTATTCTAGTTGTTCTTTTTTGAATATAAATGCAATAATAAACACACACACATGTTTTCATACATTCTGAAACTAATTTGGCATTGTAGCCGTTCTTTTTTAAATATAAATGCAATAATACACACACACATAGATAAAATAGATGCTCTTGGGACGTCTTGCTTGCGAGGATTTTTGGAAAATTATGCTTTCACTCTAAAAAATGCTTGTACTTTGTCAAACCTCGATCCTTAGGAAAATCACTTCTTAGTGATTTCCTTGCTAAAAATAAATATTAAATTTAGCTTACTTATTGAAATGGCACAAATTGGGATTTTTTAATTGGCAAAACACAACGGAAGCAATTGAAACCAATTTTCACACATGCACATAGAATTTTTTTTGTCCTTCAAATCAGTTTCTCATTAAAATAACTTCAAAGCTGACAAGGGCTTCCTTGGGAAAATGACCCTCTATAACAATAAAGGCTATAACAATATTTTTGAATTTCTTTGGGCACTTGTATGGCCTGTACGACCCTCTGAAATTTCTAGAATCACCTTGACCTGCAATGCTACCCTCAACTACTTGTACGATTGTGTGTATGACTTGTTGTATGGCCCACACAACCGGTTGCTAAGCTTGCACGTGAGGTGGTTGTGGACTTGTAAATCTCTTGCATTGTATGACTTGCTTGTGGGTCGATCCTTTGGGTTGTAAATCACTCTTGCTTGCCTTCTGTAGATCTATACACTAGATGAAATTTCTTTATCACCATTGTTGAGATTTCCTTGAATCGCCTCCTTTGTGTCCCAATCACTCAATGTGTCTTTCTTCTTCACCTAGGCTTGCCTTATAATTTTGAGTTATTGACCGAATCAAATAACTATTGATGACCAAGTCTCCATAACCCTAATTTCTCAATGAGATTGATGGTTGAGATTAAGTCTAGATGAATGGTCTAGATTCATCTAATTCACTAATAAAAAGACTTTACATTTCATTTGATATTAAACTCATTTTAATAAAAGGTATTTTACTTTAATAGTTCCTTTAATTAAAGTGAATCACCAAGATAAAGAACCAAGGTAAAGATTTTGGACGACTTCCACATATCTTGACCCTTAAACCTATGCAAAGTGAAGTACGAAGGTAAAGACTTTGGACGACTTCCACATATCTTGACAGTTCAACCTATGTGGAAGTACTTGTTTGAGCTATAAACATCAACAAAGATGAGATAAGATAACACTGTTAATGACTAACGGATGACCATAATAAGTAGGTCATTGGGATTAGAACTTACATCCAACATTAGTACATAGTGGGAGGTTGAAAGCAACTTCTATTGCGATTTTATCAAAGGTAGAAAAAGAGCGAACTACAAAGCTAAGAGAATGAGTAAAAGATGAGACATGCACAAAAATAAACAAATTGTGATAGATAGATGGGATGTCAAGGTGTGTTGGAGCTAGAGGTTGAGTTTGTGTGAAGAGAGAGAGAGAGCGAAGAAAACTCCTAAGTCATCACAACTTGGACCAATGGGGCATTAGTTGTGTGATTTTGGGATGAAACCTGGAAGGAGCTATAGATTGAGGAGGACTATAACTCATCATGCCGGGGGAGAAGAATCTTTGAATGGAAGGCTGGTTGCCTAGGCAAAATTGGAGAATGGTACCATGTGGGGAGAGAATTGGGCTGCAAGACCTCATTGAGATAATCTATCTTTAGTGTTGTCTATAGTAGAGTTCGGAGCAAGAGCTTCTTAGGAGCCTTGAGGAACTTGGCTGACTCTCTTGAGTGGGGTGTGGTCCAACTAATTTAATATTTAGAGTGGTTTGGGTCTCTAATTGTTGTTTATTGCCATGTGCAGATTGGACAACAAGGAAGAAAGAGGTGATTTACCTTGTGGCCTCTAGCATGGGTTCTTCACAAGGATTGCAATCTATGTTTGAAAACCTATGTTGCACGAAACTTCTAGGAACGTGGCGTTGTAGGGCGCACCTAAAACTCTGAAACTCGGCTGAAATTCAACTATCAAGTAATCATCTATGAGAGTTAATATAGACTTGGTTTTCCTTCTAAATTGTCATCTATGGGTCTTATTCCCCTTTTTCTTGCAACATAATGGTGGTATAAGACACAATAAACTATGTGATGTTTGTCCAATTTGAGTTGCATTCCCACTAGGGATTAACTCAGTGGAATTTTCTTTGGACCTCTCCTTTAATAGCCCGTTGTGGAAGGCTACCTTGTTCATTTGCAAACTAAATCACCATGTGATGGTTGTCCAATTTGAGTTGTGTTCCCCCTAGGGATTAACTCAATGGAAATGGCCTTGGGTCTCTCCTTTAATAGCCCTTTGTGGAAGGATCCCTTGTTCATTTGCAAACAAAATCACTATGTGATGGTTGCTTAATTTGAGTTGCGTTCCCTCTAGGGATTAACTCAGTGGAATTGGCCTTTGACCCTTCCTTTAATAGCCCTTTGTGGAAGGCTCCCTCATTCATTTGCAAACAAAATCACCTGTTATACATTCTGAACTAAGTTATAAGAGTCACAGATTAGCTCAATGGAATTGGCCTTGGACCTCTCCTTTAATAGCCATTTGTTGAAGGCTCCCTCGTTCATTTGCAAGCAAAATCATCTATTATACATACTGAACTATCTTATAAGTGTCACACAGTGCACCACTGCATTTTAATGTTTTGCGATAACTCATGTCACCAAATATGTCTATGGCACAATGTCTCTAACATCACTTGTCTGTGCAGAACTTTTCTGAGTAGATAGTTAATGTTGTTTCCGTTATTAAATTTAGTCAGGGTTTCCTTGTTACTAGTTCTTACAAATTGAGAATTTTGTCACTATGAATTTTCATGTTTGTTCCTGATTTGAAGTGCAGATATCATCTGAAAGATTTCCTTGATATTTTCTATAAAATAGAGTGGCTAACTAAATTTAATTTTCAATCATCTCAGGTTTTATTGATATCTGATGATGCAGGTTGCAAAATTTAAGGATCCACATGATGCCTGTGCGGCAATTGTTGCAGAATCATATCGGTTATGGTTGCAGAATGAAACTCGTACTGATGACATTACAATTATTGTTGTGCAGATTAATGGCTTACATGATGTACGGTGTCTCTTTTCCTTCAATTCTATTTGTCAAGTTACATGTGCATATTTGAATTTCACTCGATTGTTTGGACGATAACCTAATGAATGAAGCATGTGTACTTGATGTCAATATCAACTTGCATGATGTATGATACATATTGTCTCTTGCCTTAGTATTTCTCAATTTCATTCGTCCATTACCATATGGCCCTGATATCAGTGATTCTAATATGTGAAGTGATTGACATTTGCTCCATGATTAGTCAGGTTAGATGTAAAATCAAGATAGTATATTATACTGGTATCAAGTCTGTTCCACAAGTTGTAGCATAACAGAAAGGGATGAGGCAACCTTGATTGGCTGGAAATCAATATCTCCTTAATGATGATTAGAAGAGCAGCTTGCAGAGTTTGAGTCTTCTTTGCAGAACAGTCTTGTTTGGGTTAGTCCATCTCCACGAAATAGAAAATACCTCCAAGAAATAAATAAATCACCTTCCACTGTTAAACACATAAATTATGCGTTGAGTGAGCCATCTTTTTGGAGAAATTAGTTCTCTGGCAGTTGATTCTGTGAAGTGATCAACAATAAACCACAATGCTGAGTTAAGAAGGCATATCTTTTTTGGTTTTCTTGCTATGGTCAAGCCGTTGAATGTTGTGGGGCTGTCTGGTTTGGTCAGGCACACGATAAAGAGCCATTGAATAGTTTTTTTGTTGTTGTACAAATTAACATCAGAACAACTTGGTTATGATTTAATGCGTGAAAAAGGGTCTGACGCCAGTACTGGAGTTGTCCTGATTGTCATGTCAATATCTGTAGAAGTATGTGTAGTTTATATTTTGCTTCCCATGGTTAAGAGTATCAGATATGATTTCTACATCTAAACATTTATTTTACATGCGCATCTTTTTGTTGATCTTGTTACATTTGACTTTCTTTGCATTCAATCTATCTTTCTAGGTAAATATTTACATTTTCTGAAAATGAGTCGTAAAATTCTACTCAAAATGGATTATATAGGGAGACGAAAGGAATTGATTGCATACTGCTGTAAAAGGAGGGTTTGAAGGCTTGGTCTCCCAGGTGAATTCTTAATTATTTATTTATACTTGATCTGTCCAACACAGGTTTCCTAAAGATTTCATTGTTAGGATGAACTTAATGAAGAATGTACGGATACACACAAACATTCATACAAGTGTCTCTGTTTCTCTAGTATGGTTTCTGTAAATAGCTTCATCTTTGCTATTTGATCGAGAGAAATGGAGATTGTATATTCATCTTGTCATAAGAATTTTTTTCATACCATGGATACTCTAGCATCACATTGTAATTCTATATTGCGACTTCTCGTGGTCATTCTTCTAGATGGAATAACAATATGAGTACATAAATTGCAGTCTAACAGGACTTGGTAAAAGGCCATAGGAGCAGTTGTCCAACAATGCAAAGTGGGCAATATTTCAAACTATGCAAAAGTGGCACTTGTGTGTGGTTGGTGCTCTTTATTTACACCTTATTTATTCAATGTCTATCTTTTTTTAATATTAAGTGTGTCAAGCATTCCACTTTATATGATGGATTATCCTTATCACCATGTAAAGATGATGCTATTCTTGAACAAGGGCAGTAATAGATGCGATGCCAGATTTCAGATGCTTCTCTATTATTGTATGTGATCGAATTGATGAGATTAGTTTGGGGCATCAGATTTTGGTTGACACTGATAACGTTTAATTTGATTAGATATTCAACTTTTCTTTGTACTTTTGGAGACATGCTCACATAGACACAAAGTTATGAGAAAATACAAATGCTAGAGCTAACTTAGTGTTCAAGTTTTTGATGCCAGATTTAGGGTTGTCCAAGAACGCATCAGTAATGCTCGTACAAATAAATCACATATCAAATGATTATTGAATAAAATGTATTGAAAACCATATGATAGTGAATGTCTGAACCATATCATAATGAACATCATATTAGTATATATATCAATTGTACGATTTGCAATTTGACAAATAATGACAATGCTAAATCAATGGCATACTAATCGCCATACATATGCTGATGACACATCAAATGAAGATGTAAAAAAATTAGATGGAAAATGTAAAAGACTGTTGAATAACAAACAATCATGTAATGCTGTGAAGCACACATCTTGAGGGGCCCCACTAAGGGCTGGTACCTAGGGTGAACCAGATTCTTAGGGGATCAAGGCTAATGCACTAATATACTCATTAAGAGCTAAACATGTCACTCATGGGAATTGATCCTGGTTGGGGAGGATAACATAGTTCTCAACCAATGTTATCAGAACCGAACCATTGACCAAATCAGTAGACATCCCGAACTGGGAACTGGTAAAAAAACTGGATCAAAAAACCAGTTGATCAAAAAGTACATAAAATGTTCAAATTTTAAAGGAAAAAAATATATTCATGTGCATCCATATGAATCCAAACCATTTATACAGAAATATGCTAAAGTTCTATTTTATATAGCAAGCAAGAATGCCTAAAACCAAAATAGCACTCAGTGCAATACATTTCTGAACCAAAAATACGTCAACAAAGAGGCTCTAGATGGCGAGCCTCTAGTGTTCAAAAAATATCATGCTACAACAAATACCTACATATCATCAAAATCATTGCCTAATTGGGATCCATATCATCAATAGCAGCATCTAAACATTAAGATAAGATAGAAAAGGCTTCGCATGTCAATGTGCGAGTGATGGGTACATTTGTACTAGGGATATGATAGAGGAATTCAACAAAATGCCACTTAACATAAAGGTAAATAGAGGGCTTGGTGCTCTTGATTAAATGCTAATTCCATACACTAGCACATGATAGAGTTAAATTGAAATGTTATGATCCCCCAATCCTGAAATCCTAAAAACTGTTAAATTGCTGGATTTTGAATGGGATCTTGTAATATCTTAGGGTAATTTTTTTGTCCTAGGTCTTCTTATTCAAACTAGTATTTCCAATAAAAGAGAAAGAAGAATTGATTCATTTATACAACAGCAGATATCCCTTCATATAGTATACAAATCAACCACAGTAGACATGCACAAATGATCTAATTAACAGCAGTATGAGATTCCTTAAATCCACAGTAGTTGGACTGGTTGTGTCCAATAAACCCATGCTGTACACAGCCAATAATACAGTTGCAAATGTAAATAAATCAGATTCAATTTAACTAAGTGCTGTAACAGCTAATTTACCTACTTTCCCACTGAACCTGGACTGGCTTTCTTAATTTGCTGGTCGAGATGGTAGTCAACTAGCTGTCTGGATCAGAATTTCGGCCCTGTGGTCTGCAGTTTCAAAATACATAGCCTTTTGTCCTAACTCCTCATACAGTCTGATTTTCACCTTTTTCCCTTCACTGCTCGGATGGTGTTCTTCTGCTTTGCTGCCCAGAACTGTTCCTGTAACAATGTGGATTCCCAATCTTTGCCCTAGCTGCTCAGAAACCCTCAAAGTGTCCCACAACAATTAATGCCTTTGACTGAAGATGCCACCGAATTCTGCTTGACCACCCATATACTGGATTCCACAATTTTGCCAGGCAAATAATAACAAAAGATGAATGGAGAATAAAGATTAACTGGGGTGGAATCTTTCACCACCAAAACTAGTAAAGGGAAAGGGGTTTTAAAACACTCAGAGCCACAGCTCAAGAAACAGATATATTTTGATCCAAATTGATGATGCCAATTTTTTTTTAGGGTGGTTCAGGGACACTGAGTGGCTGCTACATCCACGGGAAAATCTAGGTAGATCAACCCAAAGGGATCTACCCAAGGCCTGACCCCAAGGGCGTCGAGGAGATTTGATCCTGTGACCACCTGATAGGTGAGGTACTTAGCAACAGGAACTCGACCGACTGAACTATCCCTTGTGGCGATGATGCTAAATTGATTCCAACGCTCTTGTATTTATAGATTCCCTCAAGGGGTTTCTCAAATGTGAGGAGTTACAATGCAACTCCCAATTTGGGCTTTTTTTGCCCCAGCTGGCCCAATATTTTTCTAGTATTGCCCCAAACATTGGAAAAATTGGGGTTTCCCCCTTTATCAAGTCTATAGCCTACGGGGTTGGATAGGCTATTTCGTCTTCCCCTATTCAATCAATTGGGAGAGGATATTACAGATCTAAAATTCTACTTTCTCCATATGAAATCCAATGAGGTCCAAACCACTCTCAAGCATGTTGAGTCAATTACTTGTAAGAATTTAACATTGCCATTAATTACGTAGCATTAATAGGGCCCTAGTGTTGAATATTAGGCTGCCCCACTCACAAATCTTTATTTTCTTTAAAAAAAATTGTGTTTGGATGATCCTTGTTTGCATTGTATAACCAACCAGTTTGGTGAAAGAAAGCCAGTTTAGTACCGAACCAGCCTTTTCGGTTCTGTGCCATTGGTTGAACTGATTTAGGCACCAAAATGGTCGGACTGACCAGCTCCAGTTCCACCAGTTCTGATAACATTGCTCTCTAGTGCCTTGGCTAAACCCAATTGACATCATACTACTATACATATTAATGATACCATGTACATTGTGATATGAAATGGCAATGCTAAAACAATATTATGCCGAATCAAGATGCAAATGCAGAAGTGAGAATTACATAAACTAAGTGGATGAAGCTCACATATCACACTTCCTTCTCGTGGTACTTTCACTCTTTTCCTAAAGATTATGTTAAACTGAGGTTCAGGAAATGGGTGGATGTGGGGATATGGTTTTAACTCCAATACAATTGTATTTCCATTTTCTAGGGGATGGTGGGTTAGGGGTGATACTCTACATGATTTAAAAAATATAGAAAATATTTTTAAAGACTACATATATATATATAATTAGATTATTAGACAACCTAATTGATTTTTTTATTAGAAGTGAAAATGAAATTACAGTCACAAATTGAATTTAAAGACAATATGTGTGGGTGTGTGTGTGTTACACATACACATACATATATTTATCAAATAATTCAAGCATTGAATTATATTATTAGACATCCTAATGGATGAACCATTGATTTTTTTATTAGAAGTGAAAATGAAATTACAATCACAAACTGAATTAATGTTCATATACCTATATGAAATAGTAATAATATCAAAACACAGATAATGAAAAATACAGGTTACCCCAAAAAGTATGCCCTAATCCTCTTTCTCAAGCATTTACACAAATGCTTGGGCGTTATCAACTTCACCATGGTCACTATTACTATCATCTTGCTCTTAATTACTAGAGTGAAACTAAATTATCCATTTGTATGCTTGTCATCATGTGTAACATCCTTTGTATCCATGTCTTGTGGGTACTCGAGAGTCTTCCTTACCTAAAAGTGAATCTTGGTAAGCACATATTACAAATTCTTTGCTCTCTTAGAGAAATTATTTTTCTTAACAGAGTAGATGAAGTTGTAACTGGGGTAATTCCTCTTAGTAGCTAAGAAATTGGCAATTTGTGATGGTAATAAGATATAAGATGACAAACCTCTTGCCTTATTCAATGGTTCTAAATTTCTTAATGGTCATTCTATCGCCTCTTGCCTTTATTATGTTAAACTAGTGATGCAGGGGCATCCATAAAAACTCAATTGACCGAGAAGGTAAAAAATATCTTACCAGAGGAGTTGGTTCTTCAATGTGTGGGATTGTTAGGATAGAGTTTGTTTTATTGCCATGTAATTTGATTCATATAGAAATTTGTTGGACTTTGTTAATTGTATGCCAAATTTGGCCATTTGATCCCAATCTTGTTGATGTGGAGCAACTCTATGATGTATTTTATTGAATGTTCGAATTAATAAAAGAGGGTGCGAGAGCGAGAAGGATTTTTGTGTGGAAATACTTGCAAAATTGTTGCATCGATCCCCTGTGCTCCTTGTGTAAATATTCTTGAATTTCTAGTTAATTTATTTGGTCTTTTTCTTATAATTGGGATCAAACTGAGCGGTGTCACAATGGTGATTGTGTGTGTATTGATGCCTAATATGATTTCTGTATAGAGTCCTCTGTAACAAAGTAATTTCCCTTTGAACATAATAACAAGGCGAGACTTAGTTTTATTTTGTGAGGAGTTGTCATTTGACGGCAATCCATAGAAAAAACTAGACTTTCGTCGCACATTTGTTGTCCTGGAACAGGTTCCTCAAAAGTTTCCACGAGTGACTGAGGTTTATATCACCGGGGTCAACACTTGATAGGAGATCAAAGCGACAATTGATAGAGAAGAATCCCCGTCCCGAAGTATGTCTCCTCAGAGATTTCGAAGGCAGACCCTTTTGCACTTCATATTAAATTGTCGGGGTCCAAGGTGTCGGGATTAAGTCTAGTGGTTGTGCCAGTGGTCCCATCACTTTCTTGTTTGCTACTTAGTTGTCATTTGACGAAACTACATAGACAAAATAGACTTACATTGCACATTTGTCGTCCTAGAATGGATTCATCGGAAGTGTTCACAAGTGACTAGGTTTTAAATCGTTGGGTCAACACTTGACGAGAGATCAAAGCGACAACTAACGGAGAAGAATCTTTGTCCCAGAGTCTGTCTCCTTGGAGATTTCAAATGTAGGGCCTCTCGAGCTTCATATAAAACCGTTGGTCATGCCAGTGGTCATGTCACTTTCTCGTTTTCCGCTCAAACGCTAATGCTAAGTATCATTCTAATGGAGCTATTGGTTAACGTTGATGGGGCTGAGTTCAACAGTTGTCATAAGGGAATCTTTGTCTCGAAGGTTTTTTCCCGAAAATAAAAGGGCAGACTTGGTACATAATCATTGGGGTGACTCGGTATTAAATCACTGGGGGTTGATGTCCAGAACACGATTATGGTTGTGTGGGCCTTTATTATAAGCACTGGTGCGAAGGTTTAATTGGCCTATGTGTGTATATTGTATTAGTCTTGGCTATAATGGCTTTTGTGTCTCGAATATGTGTGGTGGCATATGATATAAAAGCTTGAATCTGGTAGTTTTATATAAATCCTCTTGGCCCGCACCATTGTGGTATCAGAGTATATTTTGCATCTGCTCCAGGAACAAATAGTTGATCATGGCTCACAGAGTTGGACGAGTTGGAAGAGGAGGCCAGAGAGGAAAAAGGCCTATAGCAAATGCCGAGGTGATGTGAGTTATGCAGTGATTGGAAGAAAGAAGGGAGACCATGGAAGCATGTAGCCAAAGAGATTTTGAAGCTGGAGATGTAAGTGAGGAAGAAGAATAACCTAAAGAAGAAGAAGTATGCGAGGAGCCAACACAAATTAAGGTATTGAAAGCAGTTTTGGGATTTGTTTTAAGGCCCAAGCTTGAAGTATCTAACTACACTGACTGTATGAATCTAGAGGGGCTTTTGGATTGGATCACAAAGATGGAAAAATTCTTTGAGTACGAGGAGATGGATGAGGAGAAGAAAGTTAAATTGAAGGGATGGTGTGCAGGATGAGAGGAAAAGGAGGAACAAGCAAAAGATTAAGAGCTAGGACACGATGATTGCAAAGCTCAGAGGTAAGTTCTTGCCCAAAGATTATCAACTCACTTTATTTAGACAAATGCAAAATCTTAGACAAAGGTTAATGTCTGTAAGGGGGTATACAAAAGAGTTTTATAAGTTGAATATCAGAGCTGGATATGTAGAAGAGTTTATAGAAAAGACAACCATATACCCAAATGGTCTTAGGTTGGATATCCAAGATGAAATCAATGTGTTATCTCCCAGGACTATAAAGGAGGCATATCAACTAACTTTGAAAGCTGAGGAGAAGCTTACAAGGAAGCAGTCTGGTAGAGGGAAAATTTCTACCATAGGAAGTGGACAACAATCAAATAGAGGGAGATCCACAACACAGAAGGAAGGAGCTAGTAGCCAAAGTCCACAATGACAACGTGAAGGAGACTTTAGAGGTCGAAGATCCTTTTCCAGAGGATGAGGAAGAGGCAAAGGAAGAGAGAATTGGTGCTACAGACATGGCAAAAATGAACATATGGCATATGAATGTCCAAAGAAAATAGACACAGGCCATAGGAGTGCAGTTGTTACAACTACAAAAGAAGGGGAACCAAAGGTACAAGAGGCATGAAATGTACTAGAGACAGGAGAGTCACTATTGCTTAAGAAGGTGTTATTAAAACCAGAGAAAGAAGGTGTTGAACTAACTCAGAGGAAAGCCTTATTCAACACTGTTTGTAAAGTCTAAGGGTAATGCTGCAAAGTGGTGATTGATAGTGGCAACATAAACAACTTAGTGTCTACAAAAGTTGTGGAGAAGTTGAGTTTGAAGAAGATGAAGCATCCAACACCCTATAAGGTGTCTTGGCTTCAAAAAGGTCATCAGCTATTGGTGAATGAACAATGTGAAGTGGAGTTGCAAATAGGCAACTACAAGATAAAATACCATGTGATATCATGCCCATGGATGTGTGCCACATTCTGTTGGGTAGACCTTGGCAGTTTGACAGGTGTGTTACACATGATGGGAAGAAGAACACTTATAAGTTCTAGAAGGATGGCATAAACCATACCTTGTTGCCATTGTAGGAAGAAGGGGCATTGGAGAATAATAATCCAAAGGCATTGTTGCTGAGTGGAAAATATTTTTTTTAACATATGGAGGACAATGAGGTAACTTTGCTTTAGTTTGCAAGCCTAGAGTAATTCTTCAACTACCGATTTAGACTTGCCTTTCGAAATTTAAGACATGTTGAATGAATATAGCGACATTATAGTAGATAACTTGCCTAATGAGTTGCCACCTATGAGAAGTATAAGTCATCATATTGACTTGACATCGAGAGCAAGTCTATCAAACAAGGCTGCATACAAAATGACCCCCTAGGAGAATGAAGAAATTAGAAAGCAAGTGCATGAGTTGCTAGATAAAGGATTGAATAGAGAGAGCCTTAGTCCATGTGCAATGTTGTCGGTGCTAAGTCCTAAGAAAGATGGTGGCTAGTGAATGTCAATAGACTCCAAGGCATTGAATAAGATTACAATTAGGTACAAATTTCCTTTACCCCACATAGTTGATTTGTTGGACTGTTTAAGTGGTGCTAGTTGTTTCTCTAAGATTTATCTAAAGAGTGATTACCATAAGATTAGGATTAGAGAAGGCGATGAGTGGAAAACAACATTTAAAAATAATGAAGGTTTGTCTGAATGGTTGGTTATGCCATTTGGACTATCTAACACACACAATACCTTCATGATACTGATGAATGGGGTGTTAAAGGAATTCATAGGAAAATTTGTAATTATCTATCTAGATGACATCTTAGTGTACAATCAGTCTAAAAAAGAACACTTGAGGCACTTCAGGTATGTTTTAGAAAAATAGCAGCAAGAAAAATTGTTAATCAATTTGAAGAAATGCTCATTCTTGAAGACAAAGCTTGTTCATCTAGGCTTTTTCATATCTAAAGATGGCCTGAAGACGTACCCTAAGAATGTAAGAGCTATTGTTGATTCGCCCTCTCCTAAAAACATATTTGAAGTGAGAAGCTTGAATGGTTTGGCTAGCTTTTACGGGAAGTTTATCAAGAATTTTTGCAAGATGAGTGCTCCAATTGCGGAGACTATAAAGAAGGAAAAATAACCATTCTGGTGGACTTGAAGCCAAGAAGGGTTTCCAATCATTGAAGAAGAAGATCACAAAACAACCTGTTTTGATGTTGCCAGATTTCAACAAAACTTTTCAAGTGAAGTGCGATGCAAGTGGAGAAGCCATTGGTTCTATACTAATCCATGAGGAGAAGCCTATAACATATTTTAGCGAGAAGTCAAATGAATCAAGGAAGAAGTACTCTTCCTATGACAAAGAGTTTTATGTTGTGGTTCAAGCCTTAGAAGAAGTAGAGGCATTATTTGATGCTCAAGGAGTTTGTTTTGTACATAGATAATCATGCCTTGCAATATATCAAACAAGAACCAAAATTAAGCCAAAATCATGTTAAGTGGATAGAGTATTTGGAGAGTTTCACTTTTGTTTTAAGGCATATTAATGGCCAAGCTAACATAATTGCAAATGCTTTAATCAAAAAGAGTTTAATAATGCAAGAGAGTCAAGTCCATGTTATGGGGTTTGACTTAATGAAAGAGTTGTACGAGGGTGTGATGCAAATTTGAAGGAAGCCTATGAGGCCTGTAAAAATCAAACAACTTGAGACAGAAGTCAATGCTTGATTATATGTTACAAGAGGGGCTACCATTCAAGAATAATCAACTTTGTATTTGAAAATGCTCGATGAGGGAGAACCTGATCATAGAAAAGCACAATGGAGGTCTAGGTGGACACTTTGGAAATGACAAAACATATGAGCAGCTGAAGCATTTCTATTTCTGGGCAAAGATGAGGACTGATGTGTAGAAGTTTGTGAAGAATCGTAGAATTTGTCGGTATGCAAAAGGAAAGAGTCAAACACAACGCTATATACACCATTACCAATTCTAGACAGACCTTTGGATTCAGTATGTAATTTGTATTGGGGTTGCCAAAAACACAAGAGGGTAATGATTCATTCTTTGTAGTGGTGGATAGATTTTCAAAGACGGCTCATTTTATTCCTTGTTTTAAAACGAGTGATGCCACCCATTTGATAATCTATTCTTCAAAGAAGTGGTAAGACTGCATGGAGTGCTCAAGAGTATTGTCTTAGATAGAGACACTCAATTCTTGTGGCATCTTTGGAGGACTTTGTGGAAAAAGATTGGAACAGAGTTGAGTTTCAATTCAGCCTATCACCCTCAAACGGATGGACAAACTGAAGTAGTTAATAGGAGTTCGAGGAATAAGCTTGGTTGGAGAACATCCCAAAAAGTGGGATCAAGTGCTTGCCCAAGTTGAATTTGCCTACAGCGATTCTCCAAACAAAAGCATTGGTGAGGGTCCATTCCAAATTATGTATGGAATGCACCTGAGAGGAGTTCATGAGCTTAGGAACTTGGAAAGAGCTGAACAAAGGTGTGCATTAGGTGAGTATTTTGTTATAGCGATGCAGGAGATCCATGAATGAGTAAAACAATAGTTACAAGACAACAAACTCAAATATAAAACCAGTGCAAACCTTAAAAGGAGAGAACAAAGTTTGGAAGTGGGAGATTTAGTTTTGGCAAATCTAAGGAAAGAAAGATTTCTTAGAGGAGAGTATAATAAACTAAAATTAAAGAAGATTGGTTGTTGTAAAATCCCCAGGAAATTCTAAACAAATGCATACAAAATCGAGTTGCCACAAGGGATTGACATCTCTCCCATTTTCAATGTTGCAGACCTGTACAAATATAAGCTAGATGAAGTAGTGCAGACAACAAATGGTAGTGGACAACAACAAATTCAGTGGCAAAAAAAATTACTACCAACATAACCTTTACAACCATAGAAGATTCCAGATAGAAGATTGATCAAGAAAACAAGGGGCTAGGAGTATTACGAATATTTGGTCAAGTGGAAAGACCATCTTGTAGCTGATGCTACTACTTGGATGACTGCCACATTATTATAGAAAAGTGGAAAATCCATTGAAGACCTCATGGGAAGGAGCCCATGAATTCTTTGTTCCTTGGGAGTATGATGCAGGGGCATCCATAAAAACTCAATTAATCGAGAAGGCCAAAAATCTCTTACCAGAGGAGTTGGTTCCTCAATGTGTGGGATTGCTAGGATAGGGTTTGTTTTATTGCCACATAATTTGATTAACAAAGTAATTTGTTAGCTGTATTCTAAGTTTGGCCATCCGATCCTGATCTCGTGGATTTGGAGTGACTCTATGATGTATTTTATTGAAATAGGGTGCAAGAGTGAGAAGGATTTTTGTGTGTGGAAATACTTGCAAAATTGTTGCATCGACCCCCTGTGCTCCTTGTGTAAATATTCTTGAATTTCTAGTTAGTTAGTTCGGTTTTTTTCTTCTTATAATTGGGATCAAACTGAGTGGTGATTGTGTGTGTATTGATGCCTAGTGTGATCTTTGTATAGAGGGTTTTGTAACAAAGTCATTTCCATTTGAACATAATAATAGGGCGAGACTTAGTTTTATTTTGCGGGGAGTTGTCATTTGATGACAATCCATAGACAGAACCAGACTTCCGTCACACATTTGCCGTCCCAGAACAGATTCCTTGAAAGTTTCCACGAGTCACTAGGTTTTAAATCGTTGGGGTCAACACTTGACGGGAGATCAGAGCGACAATTGACAGAGAAGAATCTCTGTCCCAAAGTCTCTCTCCCCAGAGATTTCGAAGGCATGCCCTTTTGCGCTTCATATTAAATCACTAGGGACTGGGGTGTCGGGATTAAGGCTAGTGGTTGTGCTAGTGGTCATGTCGCTTCCTCGTTTTCCGCTCAAGTGCCAATGCTAAGTATCATTCTAAAGGAGTTGTGAATTAATGTCGATGGGGTGGAGTTCAACAATTGTCACAAGGGAATCTCCATCTCAAAGGTTTTTCCTCAGAAATAAAAATGGGAGACTTGGTACATAATCGCTGGGGTGACTCTATATTAAATCACTGGGGGCTAAAGTCCAGACCATGGTTATGGTCGTGTGGAAGCGTTGGTGCTAAGGTTTAATTGGCTTGTGCGTGTATATTGTATTAGTCTTGGCTACGGTGGCTATTATGTCTTGAATCTATGTGGTGTTGAGATTTGTAGCTTGGGAGGTACTCCAAACCCTAGGGTTCAGGAGGAATTGGCACCACAAAAGTGCTTTGTGGACTAAGAACCCAACATGTGGGCTTTGTACCCAAGCTTGTGGGTGGGAAACCAAGAAGAATTTTAGACATTTGACCCTTGGAGATGGAAGCGCACCCTTAGAGGAGCAAATGACAACTTCAAGCACCAAGAGACGAGGTCTACAAGTCGAGAAAACAGTTTTTATTTGTCAAATTGTGGATCTTATGGTGCTTGAAGTTGCCCCTTGCTCCTCTAAGGGTGCTCTTTCATCTCCATGTGCCAAGTCATCAAAATCATCTTTGGTTTTGGCCCAACACCTGTGGGTGCAAAACCCACACTTGGGTTCTTAGCCCACAAGTGCCCTTGTGATGCCAATTCCTCCACAACCCTCTAGCCTAGGGTTTGGAGTACCTCCCAAGCTACCAATCTTAACATTCCAAACATTGAGCCAAGGATTGTGGTTGAAACAAGGAAGAGGAAAGCGGCTCAACAACAACAACTACCACCATCCAAAAATACCAGAGGGGCATTTGCTTCATTTCAAGAGAGAAATTGCTAAATTGGTGAATGTGCAAGTGAGAGAAGAAGCTGATTTCAGAGTGGCTAGGTACATCTATGTGTGGCATCCCATTCAATGTTGTTCGGTCTCCTTATTGGCAAGATATGATAAGGGCAGTTAACAAAGCTCCCACAAGGTACAAGGGGCCCACCTATGAAAAAGTTAGAACTCAACTTCTCAAAAATGAGAAGGAGCTTGTGGAGGATAACCTATCACTGATTTGTTCTTCTTGGAGTGGCTTTGGGGCTAGCATAGTCTCAGATGGATGGACAAATACAAGGCGTAGGCCATTGATAAATATCATTGCCACTTCACCAAATGGAGCAATGTTTCTAAAGGTGGAAGACTGTTCAGGGGAGGCAAGAGAGGCATAGTTCATTGTTGATATTTTAATAAAATCTTTTGAACATATAGGACCTAATAGGGTGGTGCAAGTTATCACGGATAATGCACCAGTTTGCGAAGCTGCAGGTTTAATTATTGAGGGGAGGTGTGACCATATCTTTTAGACACCTTACATTGTCCATAATCTAAATTTGATCTTAGAGGAGGTCGTCAATAAAGTTAGTGGATAAAGAAATCATAGGGGAAGTGTGGGAGATCATTAAATTCATCACCAACCACCACCAATCTCAAGCAATATTTTGAGAGTACTCCAAATTGGAGTTGTTGAAAGTTGCTGAAGCAAGATATGCCTCAAACTTTCTAATGTTGCGCCGCCTTGTTGAGGTCAAACAACCATTAGTTTCTATGGTGGTGAGTCAACTTTGGGCTGAATGGAGACATGTTGATTCAGAGCGAGGATATATGGCCCGTAGATTGTGCCTTGATGAGGAGTGGTGGAGCAAGATAGATCTCTTGCTAAAGTTCACAACCCTGACAGTTGAGCTTCTTCGGGACGCTGACATAGACCGGCCTTTCTTAGGAGAAGTATATGATGGCATGGATACCATGGTTGAGAAAACTGTGGAAACCATTTCACAAAAGTCTCCACAACTTTTATTTGTTGATGCTTATTTTACTGATTTAGTCAAGAAAATCATTGTTGATAGGTGGAACAATTCCAACACTTCGTTGTACACTTTAGCACATGCCTTGAACCCAATATTTTATGATAAAGAGCTTATTACTCAAAGCAATGGGAAAAGGAAGGCACCCCATAAGGATAGAGAGGTGGCTAATGGGGTGAAAAAGACCCTTGTGAGAATGTTTCCAACTCATCTACATAGGGTGGTGAAGGAAGAATTTGCTAGTTTTGTTGCAGGATTAGATGTTTATCCAGATATATCGGCTTTGGAGAGAAGCGCCATGAGTCAAATTAGGTGGTGGATTTGTCATGGAGCAAATGGTGTACATTTGCAAAACCTTGCCATTCTTGTTCTTTTACAAGTGGCAAGTTCTTCATCAACATAAAGGAATTGGAGCACCTATGGTTTTATTCATTTTGTGAAACAGGTTGGGTTCACAGAAGGCATAGGATCTTATTTATGTGCACTCCAACCTTCGCCTTGCATCTCTTAGGGGTCCATAATATAGTAGTGGTCCTTCTAAAGAATGGGATGCGAATCTAGAAACCCCTGATTTGGAGCTCTCCCTTGCTGCCTTGAATATTGAGGACTGGGAGCCTAGAAGTGGAATTGGCCCATCCTCTTCTTCGGCTCCACCATGCACTGTTAAGCATGCTTCTTATCCTATTTTTGATGAGGATTATAATGATGAGGATGAAGATTGAAGACTATTAGTCTTTATTGTTTACTAGATTGGGCTCATGTTTTATTTCTATATGTGTTGATGTTCATTGTCCACAATTTGATACTTGTTGATGTAGCATTGTACTTGCAGCCTCATATATAAAGGCTGATTTTCGATATATATTTATAATAAACCTTGTTTATCAAGGCTGTTTTTGGATATTACTACTTTCTATATCACGTTTCGCCGTTTCTAAAATTTGGGGAGGGGGGTCACGTTTTGTACCTGTACCCATTTCCCCATATTGTGCAACTTAGGCTAGATCATAATAAATTCTAATGTATCATCCACCCTACATGCTTACACCTTCAACTTATTGATAAACCATTCACAAAATGGTAAGATGAAGGTTGTTAGTGCAAGTGCCATTCAGTCATAACAAGAAGTTTCAGTTAGCAAAGGTATGAGTAAGAGATTACTCATCCTTGCCATAACTTCAAGGCACATATACCAAATTTCATCAACGGGACATACAACCAACTTTTAAGATACATATGCAAAATTACTTTACAGGCCACAACATTTCATTTAGCTGTGCACCAAATATATTATATACATATATATATATATTAATATAGTTTACAAGCCATAACATTTTCATTAAGTTTTGCTTCAAATATATATATATAAAATCTGTAAGTAGGCAAGTAACCAGCCTTCAAGCTTATCTCCTATTTTGAACATGGTAAGAGACCATCCAATGAAGGTACACACACACAGGTGCATGCATATCAGCTCATACATTACTCGCCTTCTTTTCAAGTAAATCTCGGCCAACAGTAAATGTCATCCATCAAAGGATGCTATAGGGAGGAAAATCATTCCTGTCAGGAGATTCTAATGCAAACAATCACATAAATTACAACTGTCTCTCGGCAGGAACCTACAGTTCACCATTCTCATAGCACAAGGCATAATATTACATAATGAGTCATAATTCCTTCGTGTATAAAATAGGCAAAAGAAAAACAACACATCCAGGCAACTCATCAAGTAATTCAATGGACTTATGTACAGATTCAAGGTCATTGGGTCAAGAGAATAAACAAACCATTAAAGCTGCATACTAATGACTTCAATTTGACTAGAAGGTGTCGCCTTAAGCTAGGCTAGGACTCTCATTCTTGCAAGAAGCAGTTCTCAATTTTACAGGGGTGATTTTATACCCACTAATGATAATATTTTAAGTCATTATAGATGTTCTGTAAGACTAATCTACAGAATCAGCCTCACAAAACTATAACTTCCATGCTACAGTCATAAATATTGCTCTTCAGTAGAGCTACTAAGGACGTGCAGAGTTGCAACAGCTCAATGGTGGTGACGAAAGCATACACAGTAGTCCTTATTACCTTATCTATATATATACACACACACACAAGTCAAGCTACCATCTCAGTGATATTATCAGGCCACTCTCTGATGCAAACATACACAGGGAGGATTCCCAATCCATGAGTTATTAGTCAATGTGCAACGCTACTTGTTTATAGTTAGAAAGCATTTCAACTTTAAAATTCATCATAAAAAGGCATTTTTTCAATTTTTAAGCAATTGTAACATGTAAAACCAATTGCATGGAAATCCAAGGAAGCAATAGAGATACATATCTAAAGCAAATGCTGCCAATTGATTGCGGTTGAGCTCTTTTTCACCTAACCATAGGCTCGGTTGCACATGTCTTTCTACAGCTAGCCATGCCCTGGCCAGGCCATAATACCATGAGGGAAACTCATCAACTCTCAGAAATTTTGGCTAAGTGACAACAAACTCTTCTTCTCAAGCATAAGATAAGACAGGTAACTCCTCTTTCCACTGAGCCTAGGGTCTCTATGATTTCCAAATGGTTGTCAACTGGCTTGCATAGCATATAAGGAAATCCCTTGACTGCCCCATTTCCCTTTAGTGATTTCCTTTCCTCGTGCCTCTCGTGCTCACCCAACAGACATCTAATTGTGATCCTCTTAGCTCCTTAAGGATGTCAGAGGTTCCTTTCTCAAATTCAAGGCAAAAAATCAAGTATAGTAGATTCGAATTACTCGTACAAATATTCCCCTCATGCATGGGTGTCTTTGCATGCAAAATCACCTCTGTTCTGCATTTGTGCGCCTTTGCTCTCTTTGAATGCACACCCTCCCACCACTCTCCTCATTTTCAATGCAATTCATTTGTCAACCTCAAAAATTGAGGCGGTTACTCTTGCCTGTGCCTCCCTTTGATTTCTGAGGGAACTCCTCGCCCACCATGCAACCTCCATAATTGTGGAAGGTGGCTTCTTCAACTACAAGGATTCTCTCAATCAATTAGCTTTGAGAAAGAGGGAAAAACAAGAGGATTATTTCAAATTCAACTTTCACAACATGGTCTTGGTGAGGTTTTTAGCAACTGTAAGCAAGGTACTTCCGACAATCCCCTCAGCAGTTCCCACTTGTGGTATCATGGTCTAGACTCTATATTAGTGTTCATATTCCCAGTCAGCTGTGTCGATACTTTTTATTAACAAGAAAAGTAAATACATACATAGTGTTCTTGATTTATCCAGTTCATCTTGTGGCAACCGCGACATACAAATGCTGACACAGGAAACATCAACATAATAAATTACAGTAATCCCAGGGATCAATATGGGGATGTTACAGGAAACCCACAAATTATTGCCAGACATAGCTTTTGGAAACTTCGATGTCTCGAGAAACTTCCTTTTCTTACTAGAAAGGCCTCCTAGGAGGAGGTTGTCTTGGTGGAAAATACCACTGATTTACTATTATTGGTTACAATACACAACCCTTAGTGACACCCCCTTGAGACTGAAAAAACACCAGCCCAAACAGAGATGCATGTAGCGGTGATAAGGTTAAATTGCCTTTAATTATTGCACAGGTATATTGATGCATATTTACGTGATAACAAATTCGTGTTGTTGGGGATTTTGTCAAATATTCGGTTATTTACAGAAACAATGGTGAGTTTTCATTATTTGGCATCTTTCTACCCTAATGGGAACAAACACCTTTGCTCAATTATTTTGGGCAGGGTAGTTTGTAGGTATTGAGTGTGAGACCTCACTCAATGGCTCCATTTTGAGGAATATGCTTACCTGAAATAACGACATGTTGTTGGCTGTATCCTCCGCTTGACTTTTCTTCGATACATGGGTATCCTAATCCAATCCCTAGTGGAAGTTCACAGCTTGAGGACCTTTCAGTGTTTTATGGTTATTTAGGTGTTTCAATGAAGCAACACCTCTTAGGTTTTGATAGTTTTATTGATGATTTTGAACTTTTTGTATTCTCTTTGTCAGCGGATGGATGTGTTTGGTGTTGGACATTACTTGAAGATAAGGTTGATTCATTATGGACTTTTTAGGTAAAAATCAGGGATTATTTGGGAAAATTTTATCTGGACGGTGATTCTAATGATGAATAGGTTGAGGATAAGGATGATGCTTTTGGTGTGCCTATTTTTATTCCTTTCCTTTCGGAACTTGGCGAAAGACCTTTTAAAGCAGTGAAGGTTGACAAAAATCTTGAGCCAGATCCTAGTGAAGACGTTTCTCGTATTGTTGAGTCCATTATGGCTCACGGGGAAGATATTGAAGAGAAAAGCCATAATGAAGAGCAGGTCTAGGAAGAATTCTCCAACGATAGAGAAGATGTGGTCCCAGTTTACAATGACAACCAGCAAACTGAGATGGTATAGATAGCCATTTGATAGTGTGGACTATGATGGTCCTACCAGTTATGCTGGGAGTACATAGAGATATAATCCAATTCATGATTGGATGGAATTGTTTCTCATAGGAGGCACGTGTTAATAGAGAGGCCAGATTATGACATTGCTGTTAAGCGTAGTATAATCTGAGGCTTAACTCATTCTTAAAAGAAAGTGTGATTGAAGTATTGTTTCAGTGTTGCAGGCAGTTCACAATATCCATATCCTTGATATGATGATTAAGTAGTTGGATGGGTTATCTGATTATACTTTATTCTTTAAGGCCTTCTATCAATTTAGGGTAAGGTAGGTAGAGTGAATTTTGCTCCTTTTTCCATTGCTGTTCTTAAATTTCAGCATACTGTTTTTTAATATCAAATTGTTGTCATATCCTTTATTTCTGTTTTAATTCAGTTTTGATTCAATTCCCTTCCCTTTTTGAGCACAATAAGTTATTTTGAACATGCATGAGCAGTCATAGGGCCTCTATTGTTCGTATTTTACTTCTTTTCTCACTGTCTTCTTGTTCTGAGTCCACTTCTTGAGTTCTATATCAGATTATGCCTGGTTTTGCCTTGAGATTTAGTTTAGGTCAAGCCTGGATGACGGCATCATTCCTTTCACTGCATTACCTTGGTTGAAATTGTGTTTTGCAGTCACAAGTAGTGTTGAAGAGACGAAGGATTCTTGAGTTATTTGGTTGTCTTGCCTCTTTTTGTTATTCATTGAGTTGAGCTTGAGTCAGCTTCCTCTCGGTCATTGTCTCATCTCGCATAGGGATAGGGTGCTATATGGTTATATGGTTATATTTGATGATTTTTTCTTTGCGCTAGTAGAAGGGTTTTCATTATTGCCTTTGTCGAAGTAGATCATTCAATGTCGATTCTGACAGATCATTTGAGGATTGGTTTAGAAGCTAGAGTGGCTTGAGATCATTAGACCCATTTGTGGTTGGCTCGCATCTGAAAAGACTGAGCATCAATGGGTTAGATTAGGTGAGCTTCATTAGTGTTTGACTTCGATTCATTTTTCACATTGATGGGTTGTGCTTGTATCTTAGAGCCCATTAGCCTTATTGGTGGCTTTTTTTGCACTTAGTAGGTGTTTTCTCATTGGCATCTGACTGAGTGGTGTTATCTGAATTGTCAACTTCAACTCATTTTCTAGTGGGAGGAGCATACATATTAGGTGGGTTGTAGGTTGTGGTTGTAGATGGGAATGCATGATTGGGTTCTCATTCTAGTTGATCAGTTAAGGCACCCTGCACTTGACTCACTTTCCCAATGGATAGGCACTTTAATATAGTCTAGGTTTCCAGGGATCAATTTTTCATAGCATAGAGATTCATTATTTTCCAACACCTATGAAGGGGATGCCATTTCCTTTAGTTGCCATTATTAACACAGATTGCATGAGCAACCTGAGGGTTGAGGGCTAGCTAGATTCCATCACGTTGTTTCCATCTACAAGGACATCCATTTTTTCATAGTAAGGTTGCTACCGAGTTAGCTTCATTAAATTTCATGAAAGTGGTATTTTTAACACTACTATTTTCTAGGAGCCAAAATTACAGCGCCCATATGTTAGGGGCTTCTACATATTATTGGTCCTTGTGAACTTATGATGCCAATGAGCCTATTTTTATTGACTCGTGAGACATCATTTTTAATGGATCTATATTTGGAAGTTGGTGTGCAATGGTGGATTGGTTGTTGAGTTTTGGTTTGGGCAGAAGATGATGCGATTACATGAATGCTTGAGGGTTAGATTCGTCCTAAGGTGAGGGGTTTTCTATTTTTGAATTGGGTTGACATAGGTCATATTTCTTGACTTTGATATTTTTAGCCCTCCTCTTTTGTAATTGTGGCACAAGATGTTTTTTTGTAATTTATTTCTCTAGAAAATAAGTCATAATTAGGAGAGCAATCTGAGTACATAATTAGGAGAGGATATGATGCATTTTACCTTGTTTATACTCATGGTCAAGGAGGAATGTGCCTTACTAAATTGCTATAGCATGATTGGTATTCAAAAGCAACTGTGGCTTTTGAAAGGAACAATGCTCAACAAGCTAGTATTAACGCAGTGGTGAAGTAGAGGGCTATGAATAACAGAAAAATGGACAAGAAGGTTGATTTGTGTGGAGAAAATTGCCAATACAAACTAATTTTTGTCATTAAAGTGGCCAACCTATTGTGTACTATTTGGGAGTCTACCTGTTTTTCTAATCGTGTTGTGGTTGACCTATACATGTCCTTTACAATAACATATTTATATGGTGAAGGGCATTGCTGTAAGTATAAGTGTCATTCATTATATGTGTATGGTGACGTTCCTATCACAGGTTTAATCCATGAATTTATAATGCAAGGAATACATAACTTTATTATTTGAGTAATAAACTTGATGAAAAGGATGAAGGCGTTGGAGGAAATACTTCCAATAGATGTTGGTGTAAATATACCAAGAAAACAACCGTATGTTTGATAGAGTTGACTGTTGAACCCTGAGCAGGTTGATGTGTTATTAGAAAAATAGCACTTGCATATAATATTAATTAGCACAAATAAGCAAGCTTGGGCATTGAAGCAATCTCTTTCCAACGAGATATATTGGTAGTGCTGTGATTTAGTTATTATAAGTAGAAACCCTAGTTCAACCTCTTTTGTATAAGTGCTATTCTTGCCAATAACATGAAGCAAATCCTAGTTTGACCTCCTTTATGTAATGAGCATTTATGCTAAATTTATCAAGCCTTGAAACCTAACCCTACCTCTTATCCAATGCTTTTCATGCTTCTACATTGGTCATTCCCAGTGTCATGTTATTTTTAAACCTCAAATTGCCTTGCTAATTCTGCCAAGTCAAGAAAACCTAAAATCAAATAACTCAGACTAACTTTGTCTAGCATAAAAGCTAGTTTTACCTCTTTTCATATAATTAGTGTTTTTGCTAATTTAAGCCAAGCCCCTGCTTCGATTCCCTTTGTTATCGATAGCTCATAAGCCTAATTATACCAGTTTCAATCCATAGGTTGGCATTATTCGTAACTGGAAAGTTTATTTGATTTTTGGAACTTTATCTTCAGGGGAAATTTGCTGAACTGGGTTATTGTTAGCAAGTTTTAACTTGAGGATGACCTCTCCTTATCAAATATGCATGCAATTAATATTTCCAAGGGAGGTTCACGGTGTTAGAAGGTTGTATGTTCGTCAAAGGAAGAAATATGTGGCTTCAAATACAATGCAATAACTAATGGAGGTTACCATTTGTCCAGGTGTTTCCTTATATTTGGAAAAAGGCAGCCTTATGATGCCATTAAGAGCAACCTTGTAGGATTATTATATGGTGCTTTCAAATAATTGGAGGAGATATGGCATATTTTGAAGGAGAAGTTTTGCTTTGTGGATGATGGGCAGTCAACAACAGTCTTCCACACAGATCAACATTGTAGAGTATTATTACCAACAGAATATTGATGCTTGATTGTCCTTAGCTGCCACAGCCAGGATTGTTTCGATGAAAGAACAAGTTTATTGCCTTTTCTGGACAATGAGTATAAGATATAGAAAGCTTTCCATGCAAAGTTTGTCATGTTTAGTATAATCTTTCCCTCTTTCCACAGACAGTTAGGGGGAACTAGCCTTAATTGTGTTTTGGGCATCTATATCAATGGATTGGACATCACTTGGTAGTTAGACAATATTTTTTAAGCAGATTACAGCAAGGCATTCTAATTATCCTCCCATCTTCCAAGTTTGTCTAACCACATCCACCACTGTGTACTATTGGACCTTTTACTTGTCATGTGTTGTCATTATGATATAATGTGATCTCTTAAATAACATACTAGTTTGATTGGGCTATGCCATGTTTAGTGTTGTCATTATGATATAACGTGATCTCTTAAATAACATACTAGTTTGATTGGGCTATGCCATGTTTATGGTTCTTGGAATTGCTTGGTTGTATGGTGGTTTAGTTGTATTGCAGTAGGCATGTGAGCTACTTGTGCACTTAATTTGACTTCCTATTTACTCAAGGTGCACATTCACTTCATTTCTCCTCAACTTTGTAATTGGCTTAGGAATCTGATCTCAACTATTTTTATTTTGACTCAAAGTTTACCCTTTCTCTTGACTGCTTATGGGCATCTCAAGGGCAAATTTTTTGTGTTCTGATTAGTTCGATTATTTACTAGTTTTAATAACAACATACAACCCCTAGGGACACCCCCTAGAGATAGTGCTAGTGCGAATGGAGAGGCATCTAGCGGTTAAGTTAAATGTTTGCTGAATTTCAAGTTTGTAGTTACAATTTCCTCGAATCCTAAATTTTTCTTTAAATTTACCTCAGATTTGCCTAAAATTCACCTTAACTTACCTGCAGAGGAGGTTGATATAACAATAAAGTGAAATATAGAGAAATAGTCATAGTAATAGGTCCATCCATATCCAAATCTCTCTTCTATAATGAGGATAATGAGGATCGAAATTTTGTTTATACGAGGGCTGATGTGCCTCCAAGAGCCAACAAATTTATAAAAATGTGTGTTGCTTAAAGCATCGATGGAGCGCATCCATGCATGCCGATAGGGTCGTGCCAATGCTTGGCACGTGTGGGTTATGTTATGAACATAACTATAACCTTTGTTGCCTTTTAATGTTAACTATAACTCGTGACCTTCACAACTTTTTAGATTTCATTAGTATATTTTTTTTTAATATAACATTTAATCTATGTTGCGCGAGCTTCTGGAACGGGGAACTTGGGTACGAGTATTGGGAACAGCTAGAAGTTTCCCCAAAATTTACAGGAGACGACTGATCGGGAGCGGAAATATTATATAATAAAAATTTAGGATATTACAAAAATATTAATTTAATTTAAAATTCTTTTTTTTTAAATTTAAATATATTTATATTAATATTAATATTATAATATCATTAATAATTAAATTAGTTAGACAACATTTGAGATTCATAAACATGTTTTATAATGCTTTAATTAAACTACAAAATTGTGCTTTTTTTTTTTTTTATTAAGTATTATCTATTATAAAGGGTACTTGTCATTTTCAATAGAAATAAAAGATTACAAATCTAATCTTCTTTATATTAGTTAAATTATACCTCTGGGACATTTTATGTATGTGACCATATTTTCTTAGGAGAAAGGGTTGACAAAACATTTTTTTTTTTTTAAATTTTTTTAGATAATGAAATAATTTAATAAAAAGTTAATTTTTTGATGTAATATCTTTTAAAATCAATTTATAAAGATTTAAGCAACCAATTTAATATGAGTTATTGGAGTTAAAGAGACGAAATAGCCCTTCAATATAAATATACGTAATCAAGAAACAAATTGATGATATGAATTATGAATGACAAAAATATATGAAACAAAAATAGGGTAAAGCAAAAATGATTATTGACAATACTGTATTTGGTGAGGAATTGAATTTGAAACCTAAATATGATGAATTACATGAAATTCATCCTTGGGGTGGGCTAGTGAGTTAGAAGTTAGAACATGCAACACAGAAGAGAGTATCGTGTGAACACCTCAATATCATACCGCCGCCGTGTTTTTGTTGATATTAGAGGTATTTTCGCACAGTATCTTCACACCTTGTTCAATAGATCGGTTCACACACCACAATCTACTTCTCTAGTAAGCATGCAAGCAAGTTTTGGATGACGGGAGATGCAAGTAGGTCTGGTAAGCATGCAAGCAGGTTTTGGGCAATCATGCACAGGAGACGCTACAGGTATGGTAAGGTAACACATATATTCAAGGAAAAGGAAAATACAAGAATCTGATCCCTAGAGATGCCAAGGTTGCGACCATGCTAGATTAATAAGCTCACTGGAACGTGTGGCTTGTGGGAAAGTTGAAAACACGCTCCCACGTTCCCTGATCAAGGTGATCCATGTGCCAAAAACGTCCTCTTACTCTCTTTGCCATTCCGCATGAAAATGGAACGTTTCACTCCCATTCTAAAGCTCCTGAGAGCATTGGAACTGCTGCAGTGGTTTCCCTACATGTTGGGAGTGGTTCCCATGTAACTAAGCATTTAATTCTGTTTTTTAAGATTTCATTCATATATTTTTCTCTTAATGTAACATTTATAATGTTTTGTGTGTGTGTCCAAGGAAAAATGTCAAGTAGTTCTATCAGTATAAGAATATTATAAAAACAAATATTGTGTGGTATTTTAGCTTGCCTCGAAAGGGCATATACAAAGGTACTTAAAATTTTTCATCAAAGATTAGAAGTTGTTTGAAAATCAAGAGCATATGTCTTGCTTCTATCCATTTCCTATAGCCATTCCTTTCCCAAACAAAAATTGAACTTCTAAATAGACCATTAAAATTACACTTAGAATTCCCCAAAAAAGTCACAAAAACTACAAATGTTCAGATCATTTGTATGTAATGTTAAAAATAGAAAAAATTAAAACTAGGGTTCATTAAGATAATAAGTGTGTTATCCTTCATAGGATTCAAAGATCTTATAGGTTCCTTCGCGCAACTCTAATCCTTCTTTGGAAAGGCTATTTGCTTCTGTATTTTTGTCCTTGTAGACATGTGTGAAGGAGAGGTGTGTTTGCAAGTTCTTGAGGTTTCAAACTAATGGATTTTGCATAAAATTCCTCATAATGGAGTCTCTTTTCATCCATTGAATGACTAATAGTGAGTCACCCTTAATTTGGATTTGTGTAAGACGTTTTTCCAGTACCAAAATGAAGAGCCAAAAGTTCATTGAAATTGTTTGTGGCATATCTAATTCCAACCTCGAAAGAGATGGTGTGGTTTGCAGAGACGAAGATAATTCCGCTAGCCCCACTAATGGATGGATCACCATTAAAAGCTCCATTAAAGTAAGCCTAGGGTTTTTTTTTCATTTATATGGCCTATTGCTGCAAAATCTAGCAGGTCCGGTGTAGAACCTCACTAGGCGAGGGGGTAGACCTTATGGAAACAATGAGGAACGATTTCCATTGTTACCTTAGCAACTTTCCTCTTGCTCTTTAGTGGGATTTAAACTACAAGGGAGGCTTCCCTAAATCACCTATGAGGGCATTCTAAAAGTAGGGCTCGATGTGATAAGCTTTTGAAGGTCTAAAGATGGATAAACACTTGGCAACGCCAAAGATGACCTAGGTTTTCAATCTAAGGTCAAGTAATAAGGTTAGATCACTATATGGGCTGCTCTAAGTTAGGGTTTGAATGACCTTCAATAATAGGGCATGCAATCACATATAGTAACCTAAGAAAAGCCATCCAAATTATCTTCAACAAGAATGGAGTGAGGAATTTGAATAAAGACTAGGGATAAACTAGGGAAAACAATTTTATGGCTATTATATGCGCATAAACAACAAAAATAAAGGGTGACATCAACTCTTCTAAGGTATTCAAGGCTATCCAATATGCTAGATTTTTCTTATAATATGATTTATAGAGACTAACCTCCAATTATAAGCTACCCTTGTGGAATAAAACAACAAGTTTTATACATAATTTGAACCTAAACCCTAACCACTGACCTAGCCATCTAGGAGAAGGAAAAGAACAAGGTTTTTGTTTAGTTTTAAAGATGCAACACACTCTTGGACCAATGCCTTATCCTACTAGGGTTAATAATGGAGTCCTTTACAATGCAAATTTCCAAGGAAGGATATTGAAGGAGTAAGGGGGGATAATCTAGGGCATCCACTTCTAAAACCTTAACTATTGTTCTTGTGAGGGGAGAAATTAAGTATAGGGTTTGCAGATGTAGAGTTTCCTTCTAGGCCTTGAAGATGACAATTTTACATGCAATTATAAAGCAAAATCTCAGCAATGATAAGCATTTAGTAATGGAACAAATGAAACCCTACTTTAAACATTAAAGCATGCAAAATATCAATGATAATCAAGAAACTTACAACAATCCTCCACAAAAGCACTTCTCCAAGCAAGAATCACTTCCAATAGCAAGGCGCATCCATAAAATATCAATTTCTCAAAGCAAGAATCACTTCCAATAGCAAGGCACATCCATAAACTTCACATTTTGCTCAATGTAGCGAAACAAAAGACAAGTCACACTCTCTTGGAGAGTGGTTGGATTACATGTGTGACGATGAAAAGAGAAAATGAGGGGAGTCTCTATTATATGAGCGTTCTCCCACTCATTTTTACAATAATTCATCTAAAAATCCCTATTGACAAGTTTACTTTAAGTGCTCCACAAGAAAGAGGTTACAAGCCAACCTCATTGTTCAAAATCATAACAAATGTGCCATAACATCTCACAAATGTGGGAGAAAATGCTCCTAAAGCATGACACCATCCTTCAAATGAGCTCAATAAGCCACTGAAAGGCGTGATAAGGGTTAATGCATGCTCCATTCTCCAATATGCATCTTCAAGGATCATGTGCAAGCCTCCAAAGTTACTCCATCCCAATATGTCATGTCCATGGTGCCCTACGTCACCTTCAAAGGAGCAAGAGGGGTGATGTGGCACTCAGTAACTCAAGCGTTAGGGCCCCAAGGTGATGTACAAGTCTTCCGTTGTCATGTCAAGGATGATCATCATCATCTAGGCCTTGGGACAAGTGATGCCCATCAAACAACGTCAAGGCCAGCTTGGGGGCATCTTGGGTCCACTAGACACATCATCAATATCTCCAAAACCATTCTTCATGGGCTAAGTGTTTCAGCATCTAGGGGTCCCTCGGTGTGTCAAGCATCATGTGGGGTCATCAGATAGTCCAATGCTCTGCTCTGGATAAACAACATTGCATCATCAAGGTCAATCTCTCTCTCTCTCTGCAATGGATGGTACGACCTTTGTTGCTCTGCTGAGGAGGTGGGGCGATCACTTCAAGAAGCCATTTGCTAATGTGATGAGAATCACTTGACAAACCCCCCTCAAGATCAAGTGCAGTTCAACAATCATTAGATAACAAAACCTTGGATGCATCATAGTGGGCCATACGTAATGTTAGGGGCACAATTAATACTTCACACAAAGATCACCTTCACATATCTAACTAGACCAAGTCTTGTATAGGTGTTCCCTCTCTTATGTTAGGGTTGGCTAGATCGATAACCCTATTAGGTGTTTTTAGCCCCTATGGGGAAGTGACAGGTCCCAAGTTAGTGCATCGATCCATAGGTGCATGTGAAAATGGTGGCAATGGAGTGGGCATGACTTTAGGTCTAGGTGCCATAGCCAAGTGAATAGCTAATGGTGGTCCAACATCATGAGTATATAGATGTAAGGAGGGAGGTATCGTGGAGGCATGAATTAACCATGTCCTTGGCCTGTTTTTTCCACCCTTTTGGTGCGCCCTTTACTTTTTATGATAATTCTTTGATTTGCGTGCATAGCTCAAGAGCCCCAACTTGCTTTTTGTGATTTAACATTTATTACCCCTTAATAATGAAGCAATTTATCGCTCATCAGGGTTGGGACAATGCAAGAGTTCCTTCTTATGGATGGAGTATCATGTGCTCGAGGAACCAAACGATGGCTAATGACGGGGGTAGAGCTCATGCTAGGATTTAACCCATGCGCTAATTTTTGTCCCAACTGTCTTTTGCATTTTATTTTTTTCTTTCATTGTAGCTTTTGTTTGCTCCTTTCTTTTAGCTGCATCAATCTCTAGGGAAACTATTTTTGGCCCAGACTGAAGGATGTGGATGAGAAGGTTCCAATCCCCATGACCAATGACTGCCAACTTGAAGGATGGAGATGGAATAATGGGGATGGAAAGTGGTAAGTATGAAATATCTTGGGCACACTACTTCAATCAAAGCATTCCCAGTAGTCTCGTTGTAACCCTAAGGCCTCGGAGGAGGTCCCACTCGACTAAAGTCAAAGATGAACCTCCCAAAATATAGTGAACAAGAATACAGTCAAGATCGGTTAATCATTCGAATCATCCCTTGATTCATGTTAGTGTTCCCCAAAACATAAAGTAAAAGCACATGATTACAAAATGGTAATGTACCAGCGAATAAATGACCTCACCTTCTAAAAGGAACGTTGGATGGGAGAGAAATTTGACTAGTGCAGTATGTGGAGGATCCATGTCATCAGGTCATGTGCTGATCAATAGGGTTTTTGGCTGACTAACTGTCTAAGGAGGAGAAAATTTCTCCTATGGGTTACCCACTTTTTGGTGGGTAACATTGCCTACTAAGACTCGATTATGAGTAAAGGAGGAGAATTGAAGATAAACACTTAGAATGTTGAGGCTTTGAGTGGCACATTTGAGAGGAAATGTGTCTAAACACTCAATTGATTCGGCGGTTTTGGCCAACTAGATCCCTTAAGCATAATTGAAGGGGAGAGCTTTGTATATCTTTGTGTCATTACTTTGGCCCCATTTCCTTAGTGCTTCTTCAATATGCTCCCTTCCAATTTGTTGTGTGTTGGAGAGTGTTGTAGGGCAACTATTAATTCAATTCTCCTTTAACCGTGATAAAAGCTTGTGAACTTATGTTATCTTCTTCTTGTTCTTAATTAGATTCTTTTAATCAAACAATTATCGAGAGCATAAACAATAGAGACAATGGACACAGATATAGGCTCCAAGCTAGGGTAAAACCCCTCCCAGGGGTAAACCCAGAAAGAATCTCTTCTCTTGTTATAGAATAAGTTCAAATGAGGAAACCAAGACCCTAAAACCAAAGTCAAAATTTCATCCAAGCACCAAGTTAGCACTTCAAGAATTTCTTCCAAACAAGTCAAAGCTTGGCCAAGTCAACAAAGGTCAAACCACTTCAAATCTGCTTCACTTTAGAATTTTTACCTTCTACTTTAGATTTGCAACTTCAGTCCTTTGGAACAACCTAAACCCTTCTTTCTAGAACATGTCAAGAAGTCCTCCCTCAAGTAAGTTAATGTCTCCAAAGTCAATGAAAGTCAAACTAGGTCAAATGAGAGTTTCGACCCATCTACAACTTGGATCTGCAATTCTCGGCCTCTTGCAACTCAGACTTGTAATTTTCGTCCTACAGAAGCCCTAACCTTCGCACGTGTAGCAAAAATAGATAGAGATAAGGTCTCCTTCCTTCGCTTGGTCGTCTTCCTTGTCTTCTAGCCTTCTTCGCTCTCATTTTCTTCTTTTTCTTGTTTGAGATCGAATTTTTCTTATTGCAAATCGAATTTTGTTTTAAGAAAGTTGAAGCTGCTCTCATATATACCAATCTGTGGAGGTTGAATATCCTCTTCTAGGCTGATTTGTCATTAATAGGGCCAACTTGTGCTTGGAGGCTCACATTGACTTTCTAGACTCAAAACAATATCTTTTACATGTTACAACTTGCCTAATAGGGTCTTATACAAATAATAAAGACTCTTTTGACTCAAGAAAAATATTCTTTTTGACTTGAAAAACCCTAGAAGCATGAAGAACATGCTTGACCTAGATAACCATTAAAATGAAGCATGAAATCCATGCTTTAAAACAATATTTCTCCTTTTTCTTTTTTCTTGTAACATAAAAATACATAATGACATGAGTTCATTGACAATTATGAAATACAAAGCTAGTTACATTTCTCAACTCTCCCTCTTAACTAGGGAGGTATTCATAATTGTACATTTGGTATAAGGTTATTCTCAAACTGAAGAGTTGTCATAAGAAGAGTAGGATTGGTAAGCCATCTTTAAGCATCTGCATCATAACCTACATTGTCAACATAGTAAGGGATTAACTTGACAAGCCCTTCTCATATTAGAGCAAAATGCTGGGAGGCTTTACGTGAGCTACCACACTACCTCTCAAGGTACATACCCGATCTGGATGTTCACTAGGTATGCTCTTTTAGGACTATTCTTATCTTGGATTCCCAATCCTCAAAGAATAACAATCCTCTTCGACCACTCTTGTCTGGGATGCCTGTCCAATTCTCAAAGAGTGTCGGTCAACAAGAATATTTCTTATCTTCAATTCTTTCTCCTCAAGGAGTATTAATCTTAGATGCTTATCCAATCCTCCATCCACCATTCTCCCTCCATGGCCTTCACTTAGACATACGACTATTAGACTTGGCCTAGTGCATGACACATGAAGACGAGAATATGATGTCTAACGTCACTCCCTCTCAACTAGAGAGGAGATCCTTGTTCCCTCTTGATTAGGGAATTGATCCTTGCTCCTTTTCAAATATTTAAGGAGTCTTCTTACTCCCTCTAAATCATAGAGGAGATTCTTTCACATCCTTTCAATGGAGAAGCTTTAACCACAATCTCTTTAGCTTGTCTTCATAGATATATTAGATACCTGTTCTTCATGGGGATCTTCAAGTAGTAGTTGCATGGCTCCTTCTTTTCTTTTGTAACTCATCGTATTGAGCTTTTACCTTATGGAGCCATCCTTTTCCTTTTAATCTTGTGACAGGGTTCAGGCCATCAATCTTTCATATCACTTTCCTTTAGTTATCATCAATGAAGGCATTATATTGAGCCTATCAAAATAGAGTTAATCATAGCTCCCTTTAAACATGTAAGTGATCTTCATGAAACATGTAAGTGATCTTCATGAACAACAGGTTATCCTCTTATATTGCTACCTTTCAATCCCAAGATGATGATGTGAACATCTTGACTACATAATGCTTCAAGGATTGTCAAAACCATTCACTCAATCCATATGTTATTTGAATTGAGTTCAACACCAGCAATGAATCTTGGCTGAACTGTCATTATGCATTTTGCAATATCCTTTGAGGTAGCGAAACAATATGTCAACCAGATAACACATATCAAAATATTAATATCAAACTTACCTTATCATGATGGCCCTTTCATCAAAATAATTGCTTACTTGAATTCTTTGAGATCAATATCCTCACACATGATTCATGTCAATATTGTACAAGAATCCTTTTCCATGCATTCAATTTTAATCAAGGTGCCCATGGATTAGCTTGGAGTTGTCATTATTAACTCTCTTTCTTTCTTTATCTGGAGACCATGTTTACCATGTTGAAATATGTAACTAGGTTCGGTCTTCATAATGTCTTATGTAATCATGATTTAATAAAGAGAAAAAGAAAAATTTATTATTGTTATTCTGCAGCGTGGGTTTCATGCTTAATGTTATTTTATTTGTAGGTCAAGCACCCATTGAGTGCTTTTAGGATTTTTTCATGAAGTTAAGAAGTCAAAGAAGTCATTGTCATATGTAAAGACCCTATTGGGCATGTTGTAAAAGGAATTTATTTAGAGTCAAAAGACTCCCTCCAAGACCAAGTCGACCTTCAACGAGTCGAGTTGGCCTAACAATGACAAGTAGGCCTCATTAAGGCTGTTCGAGCTACAAAAAAGGTATATATAAGTGTGCCATTGACCTCATTTGGGAGACACATACCTTCAAGCAAGAAGCGTTCAACTACCAAGAAAAGAAGCCTAAACAACCAACGAGAAAGAGGAGAAACTAAGGAAGAGTGAAGTGTTAAATGACTATTTTTGGGCCTATACCTCTCACATGTGCGAGCTGCAGCTAGGGTTTCTGAAGTTATTTGTGAGATCTTCATAAGATAAGTGGCCATGTCTTCATCCTTTGATTTCCTTATTCTATATAGTTGATTCCTCAAGGATATCTTTTGATGTGATGTACTTACAGAGTACAATTTTACCAACTTATCATACATAGCCTTGGATGTCTTACAAATCAACAACAAAGGGAACAAGATGACCCTTAATAGATTCAACAATGATTCTTTGTGCCCTCATTTCTCCCTTCTTGTATTTTGCTATCTCTTGAGTCCTCTTTGTCTGGTACAACAACTTCGCCAAGAACATACTCCATGACTTCATTTTCTGTGATTGTCAAGTCAATCCTCTTCTTCCATGCTAAAAAGTTTGCTGATCCAACGAGCTTGTTGTTTCCTTGCAAAATGTAGCCATATGATATGTAGATTGAGACATAGAAGACAAAATGATACTTGTCAACTAAGGGTCCTTCTTGACGATGTTTCCAACTATCTTGATGTTTTCAAGACTTAAGGAGACTTCAAAGGTGCCCTAGAATGACGACTTTTAGGATGCCTTCAACAATAGTGTCTTCAAACAACTTCAAAGAGTGGATAATGATCCCAAGATTCTCTGATGCTTCCTCTTCTTAAAGATGATGGAGTGCACTAGAGAGCCTTCACCAAGAGTTTATCCTTCCTTCAATGAGATCTTGATCCTTCTTGAGATGATGAGATCTTTAATGAAAGTTTGATGTAACAACTTTTCTTCTAGGTTGATAGGTCTTCTTCTTCTTTCTTTGTGTCTTTTTGCAAATGCTTCCCCTTGACAAGCAATCCTTTTATGTCAACAATATGATCTTCAAGTTGCCTTTCGCTTTTTCACTTAGCTCTGATACCATGTTGGAGAATTTGGTAGGGCAACTACTAATGCAATTCTCCTTTAACCTTGATAAAAGCTTGTGAACTTATGTTATCTTCTTCTTGTTCTTAATTAGATTCTTTTCATCAAACACTTATCAAGAGCATAAATAATAGAGACAATGGACACAAATATAGGCTCCAAGCTAGGGCAAAACCCCTCCAAGGGGTAAACCCAGAAAGAATCTCTTCTCTTATTATAGAATCAATTCAAATGAGAAATCCAAGACCCTAAAACCGAAGTCAAAACTTCCTCCAAGCACCAAGTCATCCCTTCAAGAATATCTTCCAAACCAGTCAAATTTTGACCAAGTCAACAAAGGTCAAACCACTTCAAATCTGCTGCACTTTAGAATTTTGGCCTTCTACTTTAGATCTGCAACTTTGGTTCTTTTGAATAGTAGAAACCCTTCTTTCTAGCATGTGTCAACCTTTCAAGAAGTCCTCCCTCAATCAAGTCAATGTCTCCAAAGTCAATGAAAGTCAAACTAGGTCAAATTAGAGCTTTGACCCTCTTGCAACTTGCATATGCAATTCTCGGCCTCCTGCAAATCAGGCTTGTAATTCTCGGCCCGCAAAAACCTAACCTTTGCACATGTGGACAAAAATAGATAGAGATAAGGTCTCCTTCCTTCGCTTGGTCTTCTTCATTATCTTCTAGCCTTCTTTTCTCTTCTTTTCTTCCTTTTCTTGCTTGAGATCGAACTCTTCTTATTGCAGATCGAATTGTGTTATAACAAGGTCGAAGTTGCTCTTATAAATACCAATCTGTGGAGGTTGAATAGCCTCTTCTAAGTCGACTTGTCACTAATAGGGCTGACTTGTGCTTGGAGGCTCACATTGACTTTCTAGACTCAAAACAATATCTTTTACATGTTACAAATTGCCCATTAGGGTCTTATACAAATAATAAAGACCTTTTTGACTCAAGAAACATATTATTTTTGACTTGAATTACCCTAGAAGCATGAAGAACATGCTTGAGCTAGATGATCAATAAAATGAAGCATGAAACCCATGCATTAAAATAATGTTTTTCTTTCTACATTTTCTTGTAACATAAGATATACATAATGACATGAGTACATTGACAATTATGAAGACTGAAACTAGTTACATTTTCCAACATTGTGAAGTCCTGTTAAGCCTTCAATCTCTCTCCAAACTTGTTTCAAGTAGAGGGGTGGAAGATTATGAGATGGGTGTTGGTTTCAAGGCCGCCTTCACAAGATAACATCTACTTGGACACTCAAAACTTGTTTTTAGTAGAAAAACATAGGCGAGGGCTTTGTTATAGAGGAGAAGACGCATAAAGATTTTTGATTTTGTAGGGAATTTAAATTTTTACACGGGTTTCCACCATTAGAGCATTGGGTTCTTTGTTCCTTCAATTGCCAAGGCCTTGTATCTAGCTTTGTTTCATAACTCTTAAGAGGGTTTCAATGATCAAATAAGTTTGTTTTTCTCATCGTTCAGATTGATACAAAAGCTTTCAATTTAGGCCTTCCGAACATCTACAAATTCCTCCCTAAGGTCTTACTCCCTCCATGAGAGCCACTGTTCCTGATGATTATTTACACATGGTCCACTTGCTACATGTTGCAATGTGTAGAATCCTTTGAGGCTGAAACCTTGCTCCCAAACCAAGGATTGAGGCGGACTTGGACCTTGTCCTCCTTGCCTTCTTGCCAAGTCAACCATTACTTGATTAGGGGGAAGTTTGGAATAGTTTCTTTCCAGATGATTGAGTGTGTTTTTGATAGGGGCTTTGACTCAATTCTTAATGGAATTAGGGGCAAGAAATTTTCCCATTATGACATGCACCCATCGGTCTTGAGCTTGCGGTAGCCTCCATATGTTCTTAATAACGAGAGCTTTTGAGAACATGAACACATTTTTAAGCCCCCACCGTCCATGGCATTTTGGAATTTCAATTTTCTTCCATGAGACAAAGTTATATAATTATATATATATATAAAGTCACAGGACATGTCCCTTAGGGTCTCGTGTCTTATCTCACATGTCGGAAACGAAATGTGCCCTAAAACGTGATGAAACCGTTTTTTTTTTTTGTTCTTTTTCTGACCTCCAATCAAGACGTGTTTTGGACGTGGAGAAAACGCACCCTAACATTTTTGGCTCTTACGATACGTGTCCCATGAAAAGTGACATTTAAAAACCACGACATGGTTTATTTTTGGGTTTTTTTGTCATTGTCCACTGCCAAAGTTGAGTTTTCTCGCTGCCGAAATCGAATTTGTTGTGCAATGTGAGGAATTCTGTCGGATTCGAGCACATTGCTCACAACTTCATATTGAAAGTGCAGTTCACAACTTCTAAATTTTCTAGTTTTTTTTTATAATCATGATATTTCTAACTTTCTTGTTAGTAGTTTCTTATGTGCTTGAACAATTGTTAATAACATGAGCAATGCACATTGAACTGTGAACATCATTGATGTAGTAAATCAATAAACTAACTAGTAAATTACTAAATACTAAATACTAAATGGATATCATCATGGTTTATATATGTAGATGTTCTATTTTCTAAAAAAGTATGGATCGGGCACTATATTTCTGTATTTTTTTAATATATATATATACAAAATGTGTCCCTCGTGTCCTATTTCTGGGGTCGTTGTGTCTCATGTCGAATACTCGTATTTACCTGTCCTCCATGTCTCGCGTCTACTAGTTGAAGATCACCAATCCCCCCCCTCTCGCCCCCCTCCGCCCCCCCCCCCCCCCCCCCAAATATTGAGACATGGGGACAAATCCAATAAGCATGCTGATTTTAGAAAATAGGTAATAACTAATAAGGTGAGATGCGTTAATTCACCCAAAAACTGCAAATGTGGAATTCCTAAGTGGGACTTATAATCTAGTTCATTACAGTAATGGACAAGCATACTATAAGATCAATTGTACTAAAACCCACCACTACTAGATGAAACCACCGCATCAATCCCAATTATTGCTAACAACTATAGACATCAATGCCTCTTGTACCTTAATCTTGTGCTAACGAATAAAACATGTTCCGTATGGTGTAATGATAGGCTATATGAACTCTTTCTCTACATTCATACCATAAATAGCTGAGTTTTTTGCCATCAAATAAACATCCATATCTCCCTATCAGTTGTAGTAATATGAGAGATTGATTCGGTCTTGTTGATCTGCATTAGCAGTTATTAATTGCATGCACGAAAAAGGAGTCCAAAATGTGTGCCTACATCTACTCTCAATCTATAGGTCAATAGAGTGGTAGAGAGGAGTGGAGCGGAGTCCTTAGTAACCTACACATTTGAGGGTCCATCATCCTCCATGGCAACCTCCAGCTGTAGAAGTGAAAACGATGTTCAACAGTGAGTGGTGATTGATGGAGACATATAAATGATTGCTATGGAGTGTTATGCTTTAGAAATGGCATGCAATGGTTGTAGATATTGATGATACCTGGGGTCTTTAGGCTTATAGAGGGGCAAATAGGAATAGAGTCCTTGGTGACCTATACATTTGGGGGTCCATCATCCTCTATGGGAACCTCCGGCTGGAGAAATGAAAATGATGTTCAACAATGGGGTGGTGGTTGATGCAGAAGTATAAGTGATTGATGTGGAGTGTCATGCTTTAGAAATGGCGTGCAATGGTTATGGATATTGATGATAGCTGAAATTGGGATAACAAATAAACATGTGTCTCCCTCATTTTTAATAACATGTGAGATCTATGGGATCTTCTTGATTTGCATTAGCAGTTATTACATGCACAAAAAATGAGTCCAAAATGTGTACCTACACCGATTCTCAATCTACAGGCCAATAGAGTGGCAAGTAGGAGTGGAGTCTTTAGTGACTTACACATTTGAGCATCCACTGCTGTTTATGGGAACCTCCTGCTGGAGAAGTGAAAATGATATTCAGCAATGGGTGGTGATTGATGGAGATTCGAGAAGTGTAAATGATTGATAGAAAGTGCTATGGTTTAGAAAAATATTGTGTAAGCGTATTACCCTTTGGACCTATTTTGGTTGTATATTTGCTGATTTTGGTTGTGTTTGATTAATTTTGGTTGTATATGGGTCCATAAAGTATATCAGTTAAACTATTCCCTTTAGGAATGACATGCAATGCTTGTACATACAGATGGTGTGCATGGGATGAAAAGAAAGTGTCAAGCCCTAAATCTTATAAATGAAATGACAAGTTAACTAAAAATTCTTGGTTGAACCAGCACAAAGATATCACTGTGCAAGCAATCATGAATCAGCTGAAATAGAAAACCTTGGTTGAACCAACTTAAATATATCAATCTAGAGCAATTGTTAATTTTCCACGAAATTCTGCAACTGCTTAGATGAACAATCTTTCATCAAGACACATAATTTCTTAAGACTTGTAAGCAGTGGAATAAACACAGATAAAAACAGTCACACAATTTACACAATTTTTCTTGGGAAACCCAACTGGGAAAACTCTCTTCTTTGCTGTAGTATTTATTGATATAGCTTGAGCAATTAGATTTCTTACAAGGCAATCTGTTTCACTTGGGGAACACACTTGTTCTCACTGCTAACCTAGCTTGAAACACTCTGCATACACTTGATCCCTGCTCCTTGTTTCTTTGCGCACTTGCTGCACAATTTCCTAGTGCACTAGGACCTCCTATTTCTGTGCGCGCTTGGGCTCCTATTATTTAGGACACAACTCCTATTTCTGTGCACAAATCAGCTCAATAACCTGTGCGTCTTGCTCAAGCCTCCACACTCCACAAGCAAAGTGCTCTCACACAAACCTTTGTGCTTTCTCTCATGAACTTGTGAGCTGTGTCCTGTTATAGTCCTTTGTGCACAAAACAACTATGAAACTTTGTGCCTTCATCCTGCTTTTATTAATTCGATCCATGCTAAAATTGACAAGTGACAAAGTTAGAACATGAGTTGTGATTGACTAGTTAACTGAGTCTAACTAGTTCTCTAACTTGCCCTTGCTTCAATCGAGGACCGAAGCTCCCAACTTGTCTTCTTCTAAATTTATAACTGCCATCTATCTTGTAGTTAACTGAAGAAGGCACCTCTTTAACTGGAGCTCCAACTCTACACATGAACTCGTGATGATTATTCCCATAAATTGGAAATTAACTCACCACAACTAGAGCCTATCTCCCGAGGACAAAATTTGAGGTCTTTTTGGCCAAGGCGCGCACCTGAGAAGACCTTCTCTCACTGCACTTTTCAACACTCCCTCTTAGCGAGGAAGGTTCTTTTGGAAGAATCTCTTCCCCCGTAGATTTGTCTCCAACACCACCACGTTCTCTGATGCCGCAACTGCGCCCTTTGAACTAGAGGAAATCCCTGCTTTCTTCTGTGGAATTTGATTTGATGGCCTGTTCTTTCCAACAATGCTTTGTGAGTCTATCACCTCAGTCATAAGTGCCATGTACCTCGTGTATCTCTGTAGCTGCTTCCTCTGGATGAAGGTGGTACTGGGAGGTCCAACTCTTATATGATCCTCCCCAAGTAAATCTCCTGCCCACTTGGCTCGAGCCTCGAACCCTCCCTATAATGGGAGTCACTGACTGAGTCGTTGCCTCAACTTGTCCTAGGCTCTGCTCCTTATCATCCCACTGGTTGGCACAACTGTCATCTAGCCAAGACTCAAACTGAGATACTGGCTGAGGCTCCTTTTTGAGTAGCTTCTTCTTAGGCACTCTAATCTTATCTTGCTCTAAGGACTCCCTTAGAGCTCTGCTCTCCTCAACCATCACTTCTTTACTCTGTCGACTCACTGCCTTGCTGTTCAAGACTATGCCAGTCTCTACATGAAACTTGTAGAGATTCTTCATCCTCACACTTATTTGCTTCTTACATCCAGAAGCTAAGTGCTTGAGGTAGGCCTTCCCTCTGTTGAAGATGATATCAACCCTTGTCCTCAATTGTAGCTACTGATACAAGGTTTTGCTTAAGGCTTGGAACATAGAGGATATCTCTGAGATGAAGAGGATTACTCGACTCCCTTTGAAAACTGACAGTACAAATTCCTCTAGCTGCATACATACCATCATATCCTAGCTCGATCTGAAACTGTATGTCCCTCTCCTTTAGGTGGCTGAAATACTTCATGTTCTCAGTCATGTGGAAGGATGCTCCTAAATCAATATCCAATACACTGTTGTCTGCTGAGCTTGCCATGGAAGCAATCAATGAGAAATCTTGCTCGAACTTGGTCGAAAATGCATATATCTCTACTGATGCAGCTACATGATCTTTCTTGGACTGCTCCTTCCGATTAGGACACGTAGCATAATGCCCAAACTCATGGCAATGAAAGCACTTGTTCTTGCTTAGATCCTTCTTCTTCTTCTTGCCCATTTGACTAGACTTGGCCTCTCCTTGGCCCTTCTTGCCCTTGGCTCTGCTGCCTTTGTCTGGCAGGGAAAAGTTTTCCTCATCCTCTATCTTCATCGATTGCCGGATTTCCTCTTGAACACGATCACTCCACAAAACGTTTCCCAACTGGGAAAATTTTCTCTACCACTCACTACATCTTGGAAGCCATACCAATACTTAATGGAGTTCTAGAAGCGCAAGACTCACAAGGTTTTTTTTTTGCTACTGTCTCGCCCACACCACCCAGCCCAACCTAGACCTGAGTGAAATATGAAAGATATGTGACGATGGGCTCATCTTTGCTCATTCAAATATTTCTTAGCTTCTCTTTGAGAGCTAGCTTCTTGACATCATTGGAACCCTGATACAAGTCTAAGATGGCTTTAAACATCTCAAACACTGTTTTCTTCTCATGGAGATGAGGAATAATATGGTATTTGACCCCCCCTCTAGAATGTTCTTCCTCGCCTTGGTGTCATTCTTTGTATATTGGGCTAACTATTGGGGATCTTGAGGTGGTGCTATTGCCTGCTTGATAAACTCTCCCACCCCATTATCTTCCAACACTGTTGTGATTTGCTTCTTCCATGCACAAAATTTTGAGGCTCCCTCTAAATTGTGATCTGACCTTAGTCCTAGGAAAGCCATACTGCTATCCAAGAAACTGCTCTTCTCTTCTCTTCCAAACTCACAAATTGATCTTTGTTCTTTACAAACTGATCTTTGTTATTCACAAACTGATCTCTGTGTTGTTCTTCATGCGGATCTCTGCTCTGATACCATGTTAATTTTCCATGAAATTTTGCAACTACTTAGATGAACAATCTTTCATCAAGACACATAATTTCTTGACACTTATAAGTAGTGGAATAAACACAGATAAAAACACAGTGACACATTACACAATAATTTTTCTTGGGAAACTCAACTGCGAAAACCCTCTTCTTTGTTGTAGTATTTATTGATAGAGTTTGAGCAATTAGATCTCTTACAAGGAAATCTGTTTCAATTTGAGAACGCACTTGTTCTCACTGCTAACCTAGCTTGAAACATCTTGCATACACTTGATCCCTGCTCCTTCCTTTGCCCAATTTCCTAGCGCATTAGGACCTCCTATTTTTGTGCGCACTTGGGCTCCTATAATTTAGGACGTAGCTCCTATTTCTGTGCACAAATCAGCGCAATAACCTATGCGTTCTTGCTCCTCAAGCCTACACACACCACAAGCAAAGAGCTCTCACACAAACCTTTGTGCTCTCTCTCACAATCTCGTAAGCTGTCTTGTCACAGTCCTTCGTGCACAAAACAACTATGAAATGTTGTGCCTTTGTCCCCTTTTTATTAATTCGATCCCTGCGAAAATTGGCAAGCTACAAATGTAGAACATGAGTTGTGATTGACTAGTTAACTGAGTCTAATTGGTTCTCTAACTCATCCTTGCTTCAATCAAGGACTGAAGCTCCCTACTCGTCCTCTCTAAATGTATAATTGCCATCTATCTTGTAGTTAATTGAAGAAGACTCCTCTTTAATTGGAGCTCCAACTCTATGCATGAGCTTGTGATGATTATTCCCATAAACTATAAATTAACTCACCACAATTGAGGTCTATTTCCCGAGGACAATATTCGAGGTCTTTCTGGCCAAAGCATGTACCTTAGAAGACCTTCTCTAGCGACACTTTTCAACAACATTCATTGATAAATTGAAATGTTGATTTGGGGTAGCATCGAATGTGCTCTAGCAGCGAAATTTGGTGGAGAGGTTAGGGCACATGAGATCTCCAGTACCCAGAAAGGGTTTGGGCAGATTCTAAACAGTTTGGGAGATATTAAAATAATTAATATTTTTAATGGAGTCCCTAAGTCTAAACTTAGGGAAATTAAAATATTAATGTGAATTAATATAAAACTATGTTGGAATGGTCCAAAAGACATGGATCAAGCCAGATCTAATCTTAGCTGTTGATTAGGGACTAAATCTCGGTCGTTGATTTATCAACGAGAAAAGTATAAGAGGAGGCTTGAGGGTCACTTGGAGAATACACCAGAGTGATCGGTCATTCTATTCTCTAGAGTGGGGTTTGCTAAGAGACATTGAATCAATGATAAGTTGCAGCGAGGGGTAGTGAGTACGAGGCAGAGAGGTAGGGACAGGGCCAAGAGACTAGCTTAGAAGCAGAGAGAGGCAGCTGCGGAGGCAGAGGGAGCTACGCAGAGGCAACAGAGACTGCGCAGAGCCAGAGGGAGCCACGCAGAGGCAACAAGGATTGTGCAGAGCCAGAAAGGGCCTGTGTCAACCACGCAGAGGTTGTAGGAGAGATGCGGAGAGCCAGAGAGGCTACGCAGAGCCTCAGTAGGCTGACGCAAAGGGTTTCAGGCTAACACAATGGCCAATAGGGCTGAACGTTGAGCTTTCGGTTGTGGTGGAGAGGGATTTCGTGGAGCAGGCTTTCCGAATACCTGTTTCCGAAGAGAGGTATTGCTGCCAGATTTTTTTATCTTTGTTGGGTTAGCCAGTTTGGCACCCAATGTACTTAGAAAAGAGTTGCTTAATAGTAAAACCCTTAGATAGCTGCACCGGTTTTCCCGCATTGGGTTTTTCTGGGGACAATAGTAAAAAAATAACGGTATCATTTGTGTGCTTGTTTCTATTTCTTTCAGTTGATGATCTGTAATGTGTTGAGCATGCACTTGTATTTATTTTCAGTATTTACATGGTAAATAACTTGTTAATTAACAGAACAAGTAGGTAGGAATAAATCAGTAAAGTGCATGTAGGGTTTCTAATTGTTAGCCTTAGAAACTTCAACATGAAACAACTGGCCAAATTCTTCACGTATTCCCCCCCGCCACCCCCCCCCACATAGTTACACACGAGTCCAGCAAACACATGAATTTAAGAAAATAGGTGATCAGCGAAAATTGTTTAATACAGCTAAACAATGAAATGTGGAATTGCAAACCAACAATGGCTTTTGTTGCAGAGATAATAAATTGTGTTGGGTGATGTATTGATGTGTGTCATATAAAGCAATAATGCAAATCAGATCTTGGGGGCAGGTGCATGGCCTATACAAGGAGAACTTGGGTTTTAGAATAGATATGTAATGGAAACAAAATGTTGAGAAGCCTGGGTGCAAGTCCCTCGATACAAGAAAACAGGTTTTGATACCAAAGAGATAATGTGTTGAGTTGAGAAGAAGATAGGAAGTGGGCATATTTATGGTATAGAAACACACCACTTTCTCTAAATTTTGAGATTTTCCTCAACTTTTGAAGGTTTAAACAAACGGAGATTTTAAACAAACTGTCCTCAGACAGGCGGCCTAGCAGGCTTCTATATTAACTAAATTATTTCACACACTGTTTTAGTGCAGAATATAAGAGCACACCAAACGATGCGTACAAGGCTTTCAATACACTTATTAATAGACCAGAGAAGTCTCTTCGGATTTCAAATCCGGAATTAAAACTAAAAAGCATCTAAAATATCTAGATATGATTGAGGGTCGTGTTGGGATTCGTACCCACATGGTGTCTACTCAATCTATCTTTTACAAAAGTAAAGATACGAATATTTACCTATCAGTCACTGACACAGACACACTTGTCTATATCCATAGAGCATTCACCACAAGTATTGTACTCTTGTAGTTGAAGCTCTTCTAGAATCCTCTCGTTGGCATAGTCACCTAGAACAGGGTCTGGTCGAGAATCTCTGTACTACATTATTGCTTGATAATCTGCTTTATCTTTTGCTTTTGCTATTGAAGATTGTCCGACCTCATAATGTTCTTGTATTATTGTACCTTTGGATCGTTTCTTTTTCTTTTTCTTTTTACACATGATTTCGGCATTGGCTAAGGCATCAATTTCATAGCTTTGAGAAAAGCTTTTATCTGCCAAAATATGCTTCACATGGCTTACAGGAAGCTCTAAGCCTGCTAGTTCATAAAGATCCAACTCCTTGTCTATAGAGTTGTATATCCACTTTAAACAGCTGTCATTCACCTTTTCATCCCTAAGCCATTGGATATCAAAAAAATAAGAATACAGACACCTGAGGCAAGGATTAAACTTATTAAACATAAAACATCTGGATTCCAGTTTCCAGAACAAATCATGATTGTAATTAATGACTTAACATTAATTATTAATCTTATTTCCCTTTTGGGACCAATTATTTTTTCTGCTTCTTGAATGATGGCTTTTGAATGGAATAAGGCTTTTTCCGGGAATGTTCTGAACCATTCTGAAAATTCTGATGTTAATCTTCTATTATTTACTAGAAGATGGGCCCTTGTTGATTTGTCAGTGTTTTCTCAAAGCTGATCAAAAGGATTAAAAATAAGATCATCTGTTATCCCCACTGTTTCCCAAGGTGCTGACTGGAGCCTTAAATAGCTGAGCGATCTTTCTATGTATTGAGAAACCCTTGTTGTTCTTTTCTTTTTATATATCCCTTTGTCTATCATCCAATCTGCATGTGGTTCAATTATATTGAACATTGGGAATGTATCGTCAGGTGCATAATCTTCATCAAAACTTTTGCCTGAAGGCCTTCTGTAACTCTTCCCAAATATTTGGTATTCTCAGATATCTTAGCCATTTAGCCAGATCTTTTTGTATGGGAATGTTCTCGTGGTTTAAAAACTTTGCACTATTAAACACTCCAATACTAAAGTCAACACAATTTATAAGCGGGTAATAATTTAAGATTTTCAGTAACTGTATCATCTGGGGAGTCCATTTAATGGTCCACATATCTGTAAGAGATCTAAGATAGATCATTACCTTTAAGTTTTAACCCTTCACCTGGATATATTTTGCAAAGCTTTTCTTTTATACCAAGACTGGTGCTTAAACTTTTGGTTTTGTTGCCTCTAATTTTTTGAATCCAGTCATTCCTCCTCAGTCTCAAACCTACCAGCTTTTTAATTTCTTCTGCAACTTGTGGTGCTAATTCAGACAGCCTATTGAATCTTGCTATAATTGTCTGTCTGTCATCATCTTGGGCTTTCTTTCCTCTAATATGGAAATATGAAATATTTGGATCGGTTAATCTGACTTTAAACATTTTATTCATTTCTCTTGTTAGCACATCAGCTAACCAATTTGAGTTGCCTGGTATCCACTGTATTTCAAAATCATATTGCTGGAACCATGTTTGCCAGGACAACAGTCTTCCTCTGGCTATTTGCTTATCGATTTTGGCATTCAAGAAATATTGAAAGTTTCTGCAATCTGTTCTAATAATGAAATTAACTGGTGCCAAATATAGTTCAAACTTCTGAATCCCATTGAATAACATAAAATAAAGCAAACACGGATGAAAAAGCAAACTTAGCCGAACTTTATCGAACCTAAGATGCACTTGATATTTTTGAGGTTCACCGAATTTCAAACCTCAAGGTTCAAATTCAGCGAACGCTGTGACATTGGAAACTGGGCTGGAGCTCGTACTTGCATTATATGGGGTTGAATCCAACTGCTACCACTACCACTAGGTGCCCACGACTTCCCCTACTGCAGACATGGGTAAATTAGGGTTTGAACCAGTAACCTTTACACAAGGAATGCCTTAACAATATCTGTCTAACAACTGGTCTACACCCTGGGAGCTGGGTAGATAGTAAGTTTGGTTAACCTTAAAAGAGTCATTAAATTCATTCACTCCTACAGTAGAGAATTATGCTTCATTGAATTTCCTTGGATCCTCTGAAATTACTTTTGTTAGGTGGACTAAGCTTCTGAGAGATGGTGGGATTGATCTTATGCGATATGCTGTAGCAATTTTATTAACCACAGTCTACTTGTAAAGCTCACTTGTGTGATTCAATTATTTTGGTTGGTTGGACCCAAGTTTGAACTACGTGGTCTGCATTTATTAGGTGCCTGCATTCTAGTCTGGCTTGGTGAAAGTAGGGTCACCTCTTAGGCTCATGGTCTCATCTGTTCAACACTGTTGGTCCTGGTGACCTGGGAAGTCCTTTAGTCCTCCCTGTTCACAACATGACATGGTGGCATAAAGCATCCTTTTTGGAGAGAGGTGAGTTTAGTTTTTCTTGCTATCAGAGAGAGCTAAGAGTAAGAGTGTGCAGCTTCCAAGGGTAACTGATTTTATGTTTTATGAGTAGATGATAGGGATGAGATGTAATGCTGAGTTTGATTTTCAAATATTAAATTAGGCTATTCTTTGAAGCAATGCCAGTTTCTCTGCTATAATCGTTATTATTTTTTTTTGGTCGTTTGACAATCTGGTGAGGAACTGAGAAAATATTAATCTGTGCCATTATTTGTTTTTTATCCGTTAGACTTCTTATTGCAATGATTTATACAGCTATTAAATTAAATGGCTTTCGTTGTGGATATCTGGCAGGATGAAACTTCCGTATTATGAAGCAAAATGACAAGGAAAAGTGAAGCTGACATCTTTTATTCAGAGTTAAAGCTGGGATCAATTATCTCCTCTTTGGCTGTATATGTGAGAAGTTTAGTATATAGAGAAATATTCCAAGAAGGGAACTGTTTTGTAGAATGGTCACTTCGCAGTGGCTAAGTAGATGCATAAACTGTATTTATTATTGGACTTTGGCAGTGTTTGGGAAATGCTTCTTACAGAATTCTTTTGGCAAAGCTGCTGCACTGTGAAGAGTGTATCTATGGTGTCAAAACTACCCGGAACATCCACCTGGCCTATAAGATTGGTGTGTATGAGATTGTTACTACGACAGAGTTAGCAGCAATGAGGAAGCCTGCACCCAAAATTGTTCAAGTAATCGCAAAGTAAGCTATTATTCTGTCTTATGAAATTGATGAAGATTGTTATTGCTGAGATTTATATTCTCTCAATTCAACTCAATGTACTTTCAGAACATGATAAATATCAATAATTCGAGAAGAACTGAAGTCATGCTAGATGATCTTTTAGGAATTTTGTCTGAACGTGACGGGTCTGTTTCCAGCCTTTTATTTGTATCAACTGATTGGTGCAGCTTCAACAACCACTACCTTCGTTTGTGGAGAGAGTCCCCTGCACATTTTGCATTGTTGGGATGACCGGTAAGCTTCGTATTTACATTAATGGAACTTCATCTTCTTACATCTTTAGTAAGAATTAAAAGAAACACTCTTAAGTTGGGGAATTATCCAACCTTCATGGCTTATCGAACTGCCCTTGTATGAGCGGCAAATGACAATCAACTGTCACATACCAATTTCCTTAAGAAAGGTCCAGGTCTAAAGTAAAATGCTAAGAAGTCTTGATTTTTTTGATCTATTTTTGGAGTCGTCCATTAAAATTGTGTGTTATTTTTATTCTTTAACTTTTATTTTTACCATTGCGATAATATCATGGTTTTGCCATTTTTGCCTGTTTCCTCGCAGATGTCTCCTTTTTCAGGCCCCAACGCTGTAAAAGACGGACATGAATAATGCATCCATGCAAGAGCGCATTTAAAGAGTCGAGGTGTATTATGTGCAAAATTACGTTATGGACGATTTTGCATGGCTTATCTTGAATACTCGAACAAAGCGTCAAGCTGGAAATGATTTGGAAGAAGCGGTTGGACTGTGCGAGGCAAAGGAGCTTCTTTACAAAGTGGAGTGTTAAAAAAATGTACAAAGCTAGCTACTAGGAAATTCTTTGTAGGAGACAATTTTTGAAGAACCAATGATAAAATATATTACGAATCACGAAATTTTTGAAGTGTCCGTTCTTTTTGGAAAAATTCATATGCACCTTTTATATTCAAGATTATGCTATTTTACTGCTTGAATGTCGGTTAGGCTGGCTCTTCGGTGGCATGCTTTTGTGCGTCCATTAGCTTCATCTTCTGTCTAGAATCTCTTTATCATTGAATTATTTCCGGATATCTGCCACTCTCTTTTGCAAAGATTTGTTTTGTATGGCATTCAAATACAGAATGGAAAACATTCTATTACCTTCTGAAGTGTGCCACTCAGCTGTGATAATTAGCTGATTTTCATATCTGGGTCTTGGGCTGATACCTTAATGCGTGGAGCCACTGTTAGTATGTTTCAGAATTTGTAATGGAAGAATAACTGATATAAAAGGGCTTGGAATTGTCCAAGGTCAGGCATGGAATTTTGGCTGTCAACATTCTGGACTTGAGGACCATTTTTAAATTTCAAAATTTCAATACAACTTTTTCTAATTTCCTATTAACTAGTGTGCCGCACACGCATATTAGATAGAGCATGTGCACACGCATATGTGTGTGTGTACATATGCGATATTACAAATAATTGTATAATTTGAAAAGTATACCTATACATTAAAAAGCTTTGCTTTTGCATTGTCAAGGCTGAACTTTCTATTTTAATAGTATCATCATAAAAGTATCATCGTGTACATACTAGTAGAAGGAGATGAGGGCCCTGAACTTACTCAGGGTTAATTGTTTGTTCCCCTAGTAGTCCAGGTAACATTATCTCTGGGAAAACCATGAGGTGTAGACTAGTTTGTGTGGGTTTAGCTTCTGTTAGATTTCAGGGTAAGACCTCGTGATGAGGGTTGATGATGGAAGTCACTTTGGGGGAATTAAAACTACCCCAAGGGACGTCCAAGCTCGACCGAGCTTCACACAATTCTGGTGATAAGCATCTGGTTGTGGGTTGATCATTCTTCTCCCATCCAATAAGCAGACTAGCCTCGACCTAGGAGTGACAACAACATTATCTTTGGGAAAACCCCTGGGCATATATTCTCATTCTGAGAATGGAACCTAGAGTATACCCTAGATTCTTTAAGTCTCAAGGCCAACTCGAAATTGCATAATAATATACTCATTATAAACTCAACATGCTATTTATGAGAATAGACCTTGGGCGGAGAGATAACACTACATACACAACTCACTCCAACTAGATATTGTGTAGGGAGTTAACACTCTCTCCACAACCACTTGAGCTAGACCAATTGACAATGATTGATTAAGTTATGTGAAAACATTTATTAGTTAATTTTTCAATTTTATTCCTTTCACAGATCTTCTAATTATTTCCTGCAGAGTACAATGATGACCCTGGGTTTAGATACACAATTAATGTGCAAAAACTCAATGAGAGTGAAAATATGTAATTTATCTTCATCTCTCTTCTGCGTGATAAAATCGGGAAAACATGTTCACTGTTACAATTACATGCATTAGCCTTTATAAAGATGAATACAAAATATATAATATTTGTGGTTGCTTGACCATGTTATAGAACCGACAACTACTTTATGATACAAGGATGTTTTGTGATGACCTAACCTAGATCTGCTAACTAAACCAAATTTATCATTCAATTTAATTGCAATAATAAGAATATAACATGTTTATAACTACCTTTACTTGATAAAAACATACAAGTAGAAGTTGATCAACAACATATTAAACATGTAACAAAAAATTCATTTTTGCAACAATTTACATAAATGAAACAACAAATGGAAGAATACTTGTTCCGGTGGCTTAGTTGAGATGCTCCTGACTTTGTTGGGATATTCCTCTTGGCTATTTAACTGAATTTACCTCTTAACCAACTACGGAAAATTTTAAAGATGACAAATTATCTTGACGTTTAAAAACATTGGCGAATCTCACTAGTGCCTAATATGCAAACTATAAAATGTTTATTGATATATTTGTAAAATTATTCAATTTATAATGATTTTATATATTTTTTCTATATAATGTTGGCGATTTTCAAGGTAAAATAGTTCTATATTGTTAAATTTGGGGGAACAATTTTTAGGAAAAATGAAAAATTAGTTCACTTGCGAATATTAGCCACTAAAATTTTCCATTCAACCAACTAAGAACGATTTTCTAGCCTAAGGAACTTCCATAGGTTCCCTTGCCCTTTGTGTCCAAGTCCAACTCGCTGTAGTGTGTACAAGTTAAAACGAACACTTTCCAATAGATTCAAGTTTGAGTTATCTCATTTTTCTTTCCATTCTCTCCCTTCTTTTACTCCACATTCCGCCTCCCAATAAAATCACCAATGCCAAAATAAAACAACAAGGATCTCCTCTTTCTCTTCTCATCTTCCTTCCTTTTAGGTCTCTTCCTTTCATCTACCTCAACCACCTACCATGAATGCCTTTGCTTAATATTCAAATCTCACTGAGTGAAGAGGTGCTTCAAGCTCTAATGGTCAGTTCTTAACTCAAATCTTCTCCCAACCAGGTAGTGTCTCCATAGTTTTAAAGCTAGCATCACTCTTGCTAACTCTAAGTCATCGGTAGCATACAACCCTTCATGTTTCTTCAACCTTTTGGATGCGTAAGCTATTACCCCACCTACTTGCATCAACACTACTCCCAATCCTTGCTTCACAACAACAGTGCAGATGGTGAAGTATTTTTCCATGTTCGATACTCGAAGAATCAGTGCACTAGTTAGTAACCTCTTTAGTTTGGTGAATGCAGTGTCACATTCATATGTCCATTCATATTTAAACCCCTTTCGCTGCAATTTTCTAATGGGTTTTGCAATTTTTGAAAACCTTTTCACAAATTTGCGATAATAATTTGTTAGCCCATGAAGCTATGCACCTCATGAACATTTTTCGGTACTAGCCAATCCATTATGGTCTTTGTCTTTTTTAGGTCAACTAAAATCCCTTCTCTTGAAATGATGTGTCCAAGATAATGATTTTTCTTTTGAAAGAAGGAACATTTTGACAAATTTCCATACAACTTTTTCCTTAGGCTAGTCAATACAACCCTTAGGTGCTCGTCATGCTCCTTTTCATTCTTGGAATACACAAGAATATCGTCCAGAAAGACTTGCACAAATTGGTCCAAATACTTTCTGAACACATCATTCATGAGACTCATGAATACTACTTGTGCATTGGTCAAACCAAATGGTACACCTATGAACTCGTAGTGTCCAAATTGAGTCCGAAATGCAGTGTTCGAGATGTCACCTTCCTTAATGCTCAATTGGTGGTATCTAGATCGCAGATCAATCTTTGAGAAAATTCTTGCACCCTTCATTTGGTCAATTAGGTCATCTATTCTAGGTATCAAGCACCTATTCTTTATTTTGGCTCGATTCAAGTCCCTATAATCTGTGCATAACCTTAAGGAACCATCTTTCTTCTTGATGAAAATCATTGGTGCACCTCAAGGTGAAATACTAGGTCTAATAAATCTAAAGTCTAAAAAATATTGCAACTCACAAAGTTTTGGAGCTATCACCTTATAGGGTGTCTTGGATATTGGTTCTGCACCTGATTTTAGTTTGATTATGAAATCGATCTCCTTCATAGGTGGTAAACTAGGTAATCTCTAAGGGAAAACATCTTCGAATTCTGACAAAACTGGGTGTTGATCTAGGGAGGCTCCTTTATGGTTACTTACAACCTCGGGCACATATAGTTTACAACCTTGCCAGAGACAACATTTTACCTTCCTCGTGGAGATGAATCGTAGGGACACTACTCTCTTGATACCACAAAGCTCAATTGACCTACCTTCATCATCTAAATAAATTACTTTTATGAAACAATCTACCAAAGCTTGATGAGCATCTAGCCAGTCCATTCCAATGATTACATCGTACGTCCCCAATGCTATGACATATTCCTTTAACTTAGTTGTACACACCCCGAGGTTCACTCGACATTGGTCAAAACTAGATCCGACTACTTGTTTTATCCCAAAAGCCATTTCGACTTGTTTAAACTCATCGTGCTCATAGGTTGCTAACCCACATTTTTCTAATGCCATTGGTGAAATGAAACTATCTGTAGCACCATAATCAAACAAAATTTTAACTTTTACATGGTTTATGATACCTGAGGTTTCTACCATGACAGAGTGGGGTTCAACTCGCTTGTTATCAACTGCTGCATAGATCCGATGGTGGCTATTTTCTCCCCTCGTTGGTGCTTTTCCTTCTCTACGGTTGTTACCAGTTTGTAACTTACGACAATCACATTGGTAATGAGGATCCTCACATCCCTAGCAAGTGATGCGTGGTAGAATCTGAATAGAATGTTGTGGAGTTCTTTGGAAAGAGCTACTTCGTTTGAGACCTCTGCCCCTGCTTGTGGCTCCTCGTGTTTGACCGTGATTTGCACGAGTCCTCAAGGCCGCCGGTGACGCCACATTGGCAACCATTGAAATCTCCACTGTTGGTGCTTTGGGTACAAACCTGTTTCCATATGATGGTGACCTCAAACTTCCTCCCCTGGAGAAGGTACGAGGGGCCTTCCCGTAAACCTTGGTTGTTGTGGAAAAATGGTTTTGTTTCCACCTTTAAGTCTAAGTGCTCTTCAAGATAACGAGCATGTTTAACAACTTTTGCAACTGAGAATGGTTTTCACATCCGCATCATTGCCATAATTTTAGGGCTCAGTCCATAAATGAAACGATCTGTTTAGCGCTGATCAATATCCATGTAGGACACATACTCGACCAATTCCATGAATCTAATCTCATATATCTCTACAGTGTAGTTTCCCTGTACCAAAGCATGGAAGGCTCCTACATGTTGTTCTTCATAATATGCTGGTAGGTACCTCATCCTAAATTTCTCCACAAATAACTCTCAACTAATTGTGTCAGGAGTGAGGTGTAGTAGATGCCCTAAGTTACCCCATCAGTTAAGGGCGCTATCTTTGAGTTGGAATACCACTATTTTAGCTTTTGAATTGAATATATAGTTTCTTAGTGCGAACCACCTTCTCAGTTCCTTCAACCAGGCTTTTGCTCGTTCGCTGGCACACCTCTGGCAAATTCTAAGAGCTTAATCATCCGGAGCTCCCTAGTAATGTCCTCCGTTGTAGTCCTCTACCTGAGTTCCTTGATTCCTCGAGATTGCCCAAAGCTTATGGAGGGTGCTCTACTTCCACCTCGGTTGTTTGATGCTCTCCTAAAGTCTCATTAATTGCCTCTAAGGAGCACAAGATGAGAGCCAACATTCACATAAACACTAAAAAACCATTTTTAATCACATTATCATAACTATGTTTCTTCTTGAAATCCCATCAACAATGCTAAATAATGTTTTTTTTTAAACGCATCCTTGTGCTTTCAAAGTAGGTGCTTAAGAGTGTCAATCAACTCAATGGTGACATTATTGTTAGATATTTACTATTTAATTGACATATATAAAATGGCTAGTGCTACATGCTTTAAGATAACAATATTGTATATTGTCTTAAAAATGAACATACTAATCAATTGTTGTTCACCTTTGATAACCTTAATGTATTAACATGTTGGATTTCTCTTTTATAAACATATACACTTCAAAACAAGTAAAATCTAGTAAAAGGAAAAGAGAAATATGTTTTGTGCAATGCAATGGAGTTTGTATCTTAAATGTTTAGTAAATAGATTTTTCCATTCACAAATTTTGTGGTTTGGTATGGAATATAAAAATTTATTTGTTACTTCTATGCATCAAGTATTGTTTCGAGTGACGTTTTTTTTATAGGGATGTTAAATTGAAAAAAAAATATGAACCATTTTTTAGATGAAAGAAAATCACATAAAAATAGATTACATATAAATAGTAGTTATAAATTAATATCCGTTTTACAATATAAATTAAAATAATGAATTTTTAACCATATTTAAATTTAATTAATAGACACATAAAAATTTACTATGTATATTCATTCCCATTTTACCATGGATATTATTAACTTCTAGATAAAGTTCCTTATGATACCATGAGCCATTACCATGACCTATCAATACCACATAATCAAAACTACCATGGATATTATTAACTTGTAAATAAGTTTTGTGATATACAATACCACTCCCCAATACCATGGGTTATCAATATCTTTTGCAAACCCTTTTTTAAGGGTGAAAAGACTCAACCCCTTGGTAAATCCAAAATTAAGATAAATATAAACTGATATTTATGTTAGTGTTTAAGTGTTTTATTGTTGTATTTAAACTTAGATACATATATTAGATAACTTCAGTGAAATAAATATCTTTTTTTTTGGTGGGTAAGCACCCACAGAGAATTTGAATTAGAGTGACCTATTGCAATGAGTGCTTTAACAGTGCACCCATTCTTCAATTAAATTATATATATATATATATATATATTACTAATTTTAAATAATAAAAAATACTAAAAATACTACATTTCAATTTCAATTTTAAAATAAAATAAATAAATAACCATAAACAAAACCATACATTCCAATAATAAAAAAAACATAACACTAAAGAAAACCATAATAAAAAAATAAAATACATTTAAGATGATAATAAAAAAAAAAAAGTGCAAAATAGAAATAGGTGTTGGAGCTCTAGATGCCGTGCCAAAGGTAAGTGCTCTCCTTATTAAATGTTTGAAAATAGTCTTTTTACACTAGTTTGATTGTCCAGAAATACTTTGCGCTCCAGAAAACCAAAATTCGCTCTTATCATCACTTTGAAATCATTACATTATATAAAGTGAAAACCAAATAATAATAATAATTGATTAAAAAAAATAGTAATAGCTGAAAAATAAAATTCGCTCACCTCTCTAAGTCGATTTTTCTTATCATCACTTTGAAATAATTACATTATATAATTTGAAAACATCAAATAATAATTGATTAAAAAAATTATTAATCGTTGAAAACTTTAGATGGCCCACAATTTTATTCGGTGATTTGTGTCCGTAGTAAAGTGGTTTTTTTGTTTTTATTAAGTACATTGAAACTTTATTGATTGGAAATGTCGAATTCCATAACTAATCCTCTAGTTTTGTCACCGTTTCCAAATTTACACATTTGCTGCCCACAAAATCTATGTATTAATATGGATCGTTATGTTTCCATATAACAATATCATTTCATTTTACCAAAAAAGACCGAATAAAATTTAGACTAAGATTCTAGTTTTTGCATTGTTCTTGTAACATTATAGTTTTAACTTATGGTAAAATAAAAATTGGATAAAAATTATAGCGAATGAAAATGAGATGTCTTCAGCAGCGAAGGATGGGAAAAGGTGTTGAAAAATTAGTGAAGGTTAATGACGCAAACTAGACACACGTCAAAACAACATGTCAAAGTAACCAATATAATAAGAAAATTGATATAGGAGAGAATGTAGAATCTTGAAGCAATAAAAAAAAACTCACGAGAATGTTACTAACAAGGAAGACAATTCTCATTCAGAATCATATAAAAACATTCGGGGCATCATCATTGATGGTTATTGTTAAACACACATGGGAGCAAGAACAATATGAATGATAAATCATGAAAGTACAATTTTTATTAACAAGAGATATACATTTATAATACATTATGTGACCGTTGGATTTCACATCCCAAGGTCTCTTCGACTCCTTTTGTCCATTCGGCTTCCACACTAACCCATTGAGGATTAGGTGTCCAACATTCCCCCCCTTAATCCGAAGGGTTATGTATGAGTCCAAGAAGAGAGCTAAAATACAAAATGTGCAAAAATGCATGGCAACACTAGGTTGAATGTGCTCTCTGAAATGTTGGTATAAAGGGCAGTGTAAGGATGGCCACCAACACTGGAACGCTTAGTGCAGTTCCCGGAACTCTTCCAAAACTGGCAAGAAGCTGAAGTCTTCTGCTAGAGGAAGTGATCCTATTGTTTTAAAGAGGGAAACCTTCAACCATAAAAGGGAGGTCTCACCCGCATAAAAGGTAAAACTTCAACCTGAAAAGGGAAGTCTCAACCTGTGATGGTTTAAGGATGACCAACAACTCTGGAATGCTTAATGCAATTCCTGGAACTCTTCAAAAACTGGCAAGAAGCTGGAGTCTTCTGCTAGAGGAAGTGTTCTCAATTTTGTTCCCGGAACTCTTCCAAAACTGGCAAGAAGCTAAAGTCTTATGCTAGGAGGACGTGTCCCAGATCGCCAACTGAAGGCATGTTCAGGCATCTTTGTCTCTGGCTACAACTCTGAAACTGGTGTGGCAGGGTGTGGCTCAGGCTCGCTTGATGTGGCTTTGAAGCTTGTAGATGACCATCATTTCCCCCCCTGTCAGATACAAGGTGAGAAGATGGAGAAAACTCAACTGCAAGAATGTTCAATATTCTGGAACAAGTTCTGACATGTGTTTGAAATATCTTCTTGGCTGTTGATGCCCATTGCCAAGAAGCGATCCATCCTAGATGAATCTTTGTTCTTGCAGGGTGTTTGTTTCTGAAGCATCTGTTTGAAGAATGACTAGTTTTATGACAGTGCTTACATGGACGAAGATCAAAACAGTGATCTTTCAGATGGCCAACTCGGTCACAGTGTTGGCATTTCACAATCTGTTGTTGTTGTTGTTGCTGTGGAAGAGGGGTAGAGTCTGGAACAACTGGAGCTGAACTATCATAAGGAGCAGGTGAACTGTCATAAATGAATCCAACACTCTGAAACTGAATGGGCTTGGCATAGTCTGGAATATGAAAGGACAAGTCCTTGTCATATCCAAGACCAGTTATGTGCTTGTTGTGGACAAGCTATTCCCAAGGTCTGATGACGGGCTTGGGAAGTGCAGACTAAGTTTCTGCATCTGCATGTACAACTGCTGCATTATTAACTTGCTGTTGATGGGTGGTTGTCTCAATGTTCTGAACAAAAACAGGTTCAGAATGGTGTCTATTTTGATGTAGCTCTTCTTGCTGTAGCTGTGATTCAAGCTACAAAAAATCAATCTTTTCCTGTGCATTTTGTATACATGTCTGAATGTCTGTGAGAGAAACTTTGCTGACTTTTAATGTATCATGATTAGAGGAATGTATCAGAGTTTTTAAGAACTCTAATATTTCAGTTCTAGCCATTTTTGCTTCAGTGTCAGATTTACACCTTAAAATAGATCACAACTATTACTCAATGCAGAAAATTAATATCACTCACAGTACTCAGCAAATGAATCAAGGAAGCAAGGCAAAGAAGTGTTGTATTGATAAAGGAACCTTACAATTTCCAAGCTTGTGACCTTCCTTAAAACATCAGCCTCTTGCAATTGCATCCGACTTTGATAATCGAGCAGCTAACTCTACTGATAGCAAGGAATACCTAAATACATCCCAGAAAAATAAACTCTGATTGATACATGTTCAAGAAGTGAGGAAATATTATCTGTCAAAGAATTTTTGATGAGTGCATCTCTTGAAGCACAATAACAAATTGACCCAACCAAAAGTTGCATTCCTCTCGCCCTTAGTAACACCGTCAAATGATTTTGACTCTGAGTTACTTCAACAACCTGCAGAATGACAGCACAAAATCTTTGATTTATAGACACATCCTTTGTATACTAGAAGTACAACGCAAATTTAATCCTAGAATTGGCACACAGTGTCAGCAAATGAAGTTACGACAACAATGTGAGCTAGCACAAGGGAGATTCTGCCTTCTAGTGTCTCTTCAGTGCTCACGGTGATCACAAAAGAAAATAATTTACCTTCAGTACCCTAAGCATACCTTCAGTTGGTATACCATGAATCCGATCAGTGCAATGATGATTATGAAGGAAAGTAGCCATAATAACACCTCTCAGGCCATGAATAACCGAATCAAGAAAAATTCAAATATTGTCCTGTAACATCAATTAAAGGCTTCTAGACATTGTTTTTACTTATAATAATGCCTCTCCATACAGACACATTTAAGACACTATCCTTTAATTCACATTTTCAAAACATAGTCTCCTCCTGCCAATTCAATTAAAGCTTCATTGTATTAGTGAATCACACAAGCTTGGCTGTTCGCTCACCAATGGCACAACGTAGCATGGCGGAACAGGTTTGAATTTAACCCTCAACAAGTGAAAAGATTACGAAGCTCTTCCGACTTGTACCACAGTTCAATGCTCACCCTCAAATCAATTTATAGCCCAGCAACTACTATTCGTGATCCCCGTCTGTACAATGCCTCCGACCCTTTGCTCCAATTACATGGGACGTTGCTGATGGAACCCTTTGTCACACCAGCAAAAATGAATTAGACCACTCCAAACATACACGTCCTTTCTTCAATATTCATAGATTGTTCTGGAAGGTGTTCACGCTCAAAAGAAGACAAAACTTCTTGGCACGCTCAACAGTCAGCAACATGACCTTACTTTGAGTGTGGTTGAGCTCCAATATATATACTCCGCCAGATTTCATTCGCAGCCCCAGAAGATTTCTACACGGCTTTATTATGACATTAGGTACGAAAGGTTATACAGAAAGCATTAGCACATTATACAGAGAGCAAGTGTTAATGGCTCTTGTTTCTTTAACACCGTTGGTTTCCAGATGGGGCGTCCACAAATCATTCATCCACTCCACAAATGATCGATTGGCTTTCTGTCAACAACTTTCAAACATTGGAATACTAGTGCCAAAGAAATCTGTCATGCCAATAATAAGAAGCGTGAGCACTAATGCACAAAGTTGGGCATTAAATCATCATTCCAACGTGTGGGATGACGATGTCATACATTCTCTCTCAACGTCATACGCGCCACCTGCATATCGTGAGTGACATGAGAGATCGTTGTAGTGATAGCGGTGATGATTTAATTGAAGGCTGAGAACTCTCCTCGGCGTGAGTGAATACTTGCCATTGTACCACGCAGAGATACTCTCCTCAGCGTGAGTGAATACTTGCCTTTGTACTACACAGAGATATAGAACCTTGTTTGCATCACTCTACGAATATGAAATCGAACAAGCTGACTGCAGCACAATGAAATCCACGATGTGGACCCTCGCGCTGGTACATTGAATAAAGGGGCTGAATCTAAGTTTAATTTGGTTTCAAGATCTCACTCCAAATTTTGGTTTAGGTGTATAACAATAATTCAAAGAGAGCAAAAGGACATGGCGGGGTGGGTGGCCAATTATATGTCAGACACAGGCAATACCACTGGACAATGCGCATTCAATATTTAAAACAGCGCATTCAATATTCAAAAACCACTAACGCAGATCCAAAAACTGGATGGGCATAGCATGAACCGAAGACTGGACGGTGTTAAAAACGCTTGGACAGCATAGCACATGTTATGAGCAGCTTTACCAGCGCATACCAGACGTTATGAGTAGCGTATTCAAATGTATACTACTCATATACCACTCAGACCAGAGAAATATGAACTCAAGTACTTTAAAATTCCATCGTTGAAAAAAGAGTGTATGGCATATACCGTCGAGACTCAGAATGAGCTTGGATTAAAAGTTGCTACTGCAAATAATTTCGGGTTTGGCGGTATTTGAAATGGTACAGAGGGTGGCTACAGCGTCTGCTGAAACTCAAGCCAATTCCATCGTTAAACGGACTCATGTACATACGTTTCCCTCCTCGTTTTAGTCATCAACCAGCGCTATTCAAAAATTAACATATGACAGACATGACAACGCTTATTCACAAAGAAATTTAACGTTCAGCGCTTCTGTCTAGACATAATGGATAGATAGATGCGTTATGAGGCAGTATTGGTCAGGCAGACATAACGCAGATAAAGGAATACGGAGGAGCAGCGCAGGTATATGCAAGAGGTGGCAGCTAAATTCTAGCTGAGAAAATATTCATAAGTAATGGCAGAAACCATAAAAAAAATGGTTCAAATATCAGCAGGGCAGGATATCGCCCACTCTGATACCATGTTAAACACACATGAACAACAAAGGAATAGGAAATATAAAACATGCAGTACAATTTTATTAACAAGAGATTTACATTTATAGTACATTATGTGACCGTTGGGATTCACATCCCAAGGTCTCTTGGATTGCTTTTGTCCGTTCGACTTCCACACTAACCCATTTAGGATTAGGTGTCCAACACTTTGATACCATTGTTAGACTCACAAATTTGAAAGAAAGATTTAGGTAAAGTGTGAGATACTTTTCTCATTCATATGATACAAATTAATACAATTTGTGTGACCATTGGTTTCATACTCAGAGAATTCTCTTGGACTTCTATGATTTTTTGCATTCACTTGGTGCTTTTCGCCTTATTCCCAAATGAATAGGCCAAATTTACCTAACCCGAAAGGATTATCTTTCCAACAATCATATATTTTTAATGGTTTACAACTTGGAAAATATACATACTATCAAATAACTTTCTTAATATGTGTAATATAAGATAAAATTTCTTAACATTTATAGGTAAAGAATTCATGAAATTATTTATTTAAATTTAGAAGATATAAATTTAGATCTAATCTATGTTAATCAACATATCTTACCTAATTGTTGATTAATGTGATTTTAGTTTATGAAATTCAAAATACATGTAATTTTATTGAATTTCACAATGATATATTATGTCGCACAATGATCTTTAATATGTAATTTGTCAAATACTTTATATATACAATATTTTACATTCAATTTCATTAAAGTATTAATTATTTCATTGATTATATATTTTGATTGAGATATTTTCACTAATTTCATTCTTGAACAATAAGATACCCAATCAATAATAATATTTCCTCAATTAATTATCTTAAACCTTGTAAAATATTTTTGTTGGATTTACAATATACCATATAACAATTTTTTACTTATTTAAACATTAAAACACCATAAAAAATCAATATCATAAACTAAACAAGTAGCACAATATATACGTGGAAACCCTTACGAGAGAAGACCACAAAAATTCTTTATATGTAAGATATTGTAGGCACCAACCTACTATTATATCAATTTGTAGGCATCAACCTACATGAGACACCAATCCCCTTTGCTTCTTTATAGGCACAAACCTATAGGAGACACGAATCCCATAAGATACTTTGTAGAAACCAACCTATAGGAGACACCAATCCCCTCTGCTTCTTTGTAGGAACCGACCTATAAGAGACATTGATCCCATCTATTGCTTTATAGGTGTTAGATCATATACCAATAGGTTTCATTTTTCATGATTGATTGGAGAAGTGCCAAATATGTTCATCCTTTCCATGCTACAAAGGTTCCATATTTTGAAGAATTTCACTATGTACAGTTGCTTGACTCTTATCATAGCTTGTGATTGGCCAAACAACTTAATCTTGGCCAAGTTCATGTTTGAATTTGCTTGTCTTAGAATAGAGAATAAAGGTCTATCCAAACAGTTCAAGCTTGGCAGATGAGTAGATAGATAGAGAAGCAAAGGAGCCCAACTGCTTAATCTGGGTCCTTGGAAGAGATAAGGGTAGACTTAGATAGGAGGGCAACTAAAAGAAAAGAAGAGAATCAGGGTTTGCTAGTTCAAATGCACCCAATGAAAATGAAGAAAAATTGTTAGGTGTACTAGGCTGGGTAGGCATTTTTTATGTTACAGAAGCATGTTTATGAGCAATTTGGTCCTTTGAAACAAGTTTCATCTCATAAATATCATAAGGTGCTATGGCAAGGTGGTTACAAAACAAATGGAGCATGACTAATTTCCCTCCTCATTTTTCCAAGAACACTTACTAACATCCCCCCAAGGACAATGAGATCTACTCACTGCCCTTAGTACACTTCATTTCATGGAAAAAATTAAGTGAAATTGTGTTTTCACCTAGGCAAAACAAGCCACATTTCTTGTGTAAAATGTTTTCATTCCATTATGCCAAGTTTCCCAAACTTCATAACTTGGTATCCTTTCATTCCCCCTTGCCTAAGTTTTTCACTCTATAAACTTAGCATTTATTCATACATATTCATTCCACATATTCATATTAACGTCCTAACGCTATTATATAGCTCCTATATAATGTTTCCTCGCCCCTATTATATATAAAAATACATAAAAAACCCCTAAAAAACTAATATCCCGACCCTCGGCAATATGGCCATATATTGAAGTTCTTCGGGAATTATAGGTTCAATTGGAACCTTATAATAACCCCTTGCGTGCATATAACATTGGGTTTCATTTAACATTTGGTTAAATGAATAACCAACCTGCAGACCCCGATAACAAAGAAAATACCCACAAAACTTTATAAAAACGTTTATTTACGCAGCGGGACCCGCGCCATAGCCGCCCTCCAGCGTCATGTCCTGTCCACCGTTAGATCCACGCTCTTAGATCCGATGGTGCATGGCTGTATCGCCATCCCCCCGACACCCGAAGTTTATGTTCCGGGAAAATGGCGGTTTCGCCGCTGTACAGGGGACACGCGTCGCCCACCCAGCTGTATCGTGGCCCCTCCGCTGCCCAAAAAGCGGTGTGATAATACCATATACCGCCCTCGCTTCCCACCGCTGATGTCCTCGTCCACGTCAACAACCACAACGGCTACCACCTTGTCATCAGTTGACGTCACCACCACATCAGCGCCACATCGTTGCCACGTCCCCCACTACACGACAAAATCACACATCACGATGACATCATCGGACAAAAATATGCCAAAACGCGCCAAAGTCAAAATTTTCATTAAAAAGATGTGAAAGTGTCATTCGCGCTTGTTTTTGTTTGTCTTCTCTATGCGACGTCTGCATGCCAATTTGCGTTCAACGACAGTCATTCGACCATACAGTCCACCACCCAGCTAATTTGCTCCACAGTTCGGCCCTTCAGCTCGGCTCACCACCTGCAACTCGCACATTTCACCGTTAAAATAGGTATTTACATGAATTTTGCTCCCGAACCCTGTTTTCTAGTTTTCTTTGTTAATTCTCGAAAAAACGCCATAATTTGAGTTACATTCGTCAAAATACTTGCAAAATTGCGCACTAAAACCACTATTTTGCCCAATTTTTTACTAAAAAACCTGCCAACTCCCTCTCCCTCTGCAAATTTCTCCCATTAAGTTGAGCTCGAGTTCACTTTGGTCTATGATTGTCGAAGGAAAGGCCCTGAAACTATTTCTACCCACTCCTTGCTGAAAAACTCTCTAAGCTTTGTTTTCTGCTACAAATTCTACCCAGCAAGTCAAAACAAAATGCTCCAATCTGCAAATCCTCTGAAAAAGGCCCCAGATCTGCTATTTTACCCACTGTTGCTGTAAAGACCCACATTCCAATTAAAAACACAAGAGAATTTATAAGATGGAAGCCCCTGCTCCAGTGGCCCTCAATGTGGCCCCTCTCAATGCTTCACATAAAGAACTTGAATGGTTACCCCTAGCTGACAAGGATTTCCAGATTAATGACATAATGGGTAACAAATCTCATCTCCAGGCCTTCCGTGAGATCAGGAACAACTTCAGAAACAAAGCTGATATCTTTGGAATTTGGGAGTCCAATATGCCCATGTACTACCTCCCTTGTGTCAATGTTTTTCCTGACCTCATTCACCAATGCCATGCCAATTATGAGCCCACTCAAAGGGTAGTGATGTCTCCTTTTGGAACAGTTCTATTTTATATCACCCCTGAATCTATAAATGAGATGCTGCATTTTAAGCCAATTGGGCCATTGACTCCTCTTTCCTTGGGACTTTTGCTTGACCAAGGTGCCAAATTTCCAAGTTCAGAAGTAACCAGAATAGGCCAATTATTTATGAAACCAAATTGTCAACCTCAGGAACCTCCTCCATATCTAAACTCATGGTTTAATGAAGTAGAAAAATTTATTATTGACATGATAGCCTACATCCTGGGATTCAAAACCAGTGAGTATGTAGATGAAACCACATTGGTCCTCTTATCCATCTTTACTCCAGGACAACCCCTTGCTATCAGGTATAATTATGCCACCTTCATAGCTAATAAGATCCATGAGCAATTCATGAGCATGGACAGAGAAAGAGTGTTTAAATACACATCATACATATATCATTTGTTTCTCTACTATCAGCCAGATAGTTTTCAAATTCCCCTTAGAAAATTGGATTTAAAAGGGAAGTGAAGGTCTGTAATCTTCTGGACCTTAGTCTTCCACCATGTTTACTACTCTCCTTATACTTATTGTGAATTCATTGATCTGTTCATATATCCAGCCACCTCTTTACTGATGACAAGTCCTCCAGATAGACTTTCTGGTGAAATGCAGAGAATTCTACAGCTCTCCAAGAGCTACAGTATAGGTGACTGGTACTTTTACCAGAATCACACTGTGACCTGAATATATGGCTGTGAGTTATGCCCGTACAAATTGCCAAAATATGTGCTAATGCGATTGTTTGCACTGGAATACTTCAGACAATTTATCTAAGCAGATGTAATCCATTTCTGTGAGGCCAAGAAAAAGGCACAACTCAAAATAAGAAATCAACTGGGCCGTTTCACCTTCAATAAATGGGAAGCCTGGCAAGAGGCTGATGATATTTTAGGGCATAGACCAAGCTGAAACAATGTTTCTGTTGGGCACCATATGACCCCAATCATTTCATAAGTTATAGGAAAGTGAAAAATAAGCTGCCAGCATATGTTCATTGTAAAATCCCTGAAATCCAACAATATGCTAATCAACAAGAGTGGCTAGAGGGCACATTAGTTGAAGAGATAACTGAAGAAGAGAAATTGGAAAAGGAAATGAAAGAGCTTGAAAAAACACTTGACCTGGACTCTTTTGGACAGGTATCCTTCAAGCTGCCCAGCACATTGGAGGTGATACATCTTTTGCTGAGAGCTCACAACAAACATTTCAAAGGCTAGTTCAGTAGCAGCAAAGGGCAAGGAGGTGATGGATACAGAACAACAAACAATGGTAGATCATCCTACCACATCAAAAGAATAGGGTGAAGGGCAAGTTCCCCTAGCTCAAACCAAGGCACCAGAAGCCCCTATACTACAAACTCTTCAAAATGAGGAAAAGAGCAAAAAGAGAGATAGAGAAGAGGATACCCCTGCCAGGGGACCAGTAGAACAACCGGGAGATAAGAGGTAGAGATTGAATCCCTATTCTGAGGAGGAATTTTTGGAAGATACCACAAGTAGCATGAGCGATGAGGAAAGGACAGAGCAGAAAAATTCTCCATTAGCTGGCACATCAACTAGCTTATTCCAGCAAGAGCTAGAGAGGCAACATAGCGTGGAAGTTTCATCCACCAGGCCTCAAAGCAAGCAAAGCTTAGATATCAAGAAACATTTCACTGAAATAAAAGCAAAAAATGATCTAGTAAGGATGCAACTTTATAATCATCTAATGAGGATAGCACCCACCAATCAACAAAGGCTAATGGCTGCTTATGATATTCAGGAAAAGAAAATGATCCTCAGTCATTTCAAGCCCAAGACATAGCAACCACAGTCAGCTGCTGATTATATTAGAACCAATCTGGAAGTTTTCTCTAAAGATATCCACCCAATTGACCAGATTGAATTACATAAGCAAACTGGGGAGATGGTGTATGTTGAAAAGTGTGCAACAAGAAATGCTTGTTGAGAATGCAACAAGATGATGGAGCTTAGTGGAAAGGAGTCGCCTTCACTAAGTGGGCCCGCAGGCATGTTTTGGCACAAAGTCTATTTTTAGACTATGTCTATTTTTAGACATATGGATCATGGTCTGTGAGTTGCAGGATGCTGTTTATGGATGATTGGTCATGTTGGGAAAAATAGATGGACTTCTATTTTTTGGATCACAGTGGTGTGATTAGAGTCTATTTTTAGATTGTCAGGTAAAAATAGAAACAGTCAAATATTATTAGCCCTTAGTAATATTTGGACTATAAACATTATCTTATCCTCTTGGAGCACTTCAGTTCGAGCTACGGATGTGGCACATGCAGCTGACAGAAGGAAATACGCTTTTCTTATGGATTGACTGAGCTATTGCATGAAGGACTTCAGTTAGAACTCAAGTGGTTGAGTTTTGTGGAGTTAGATGAGCAGTTAATGGAGTTGTGTTCAGTTTGACTTAGTTGAACTAGTTGTATTTAGTCGAACTGGCCAATAGAGTAAGTGATGAGTTGTGTGAATTAGTTATTAATTAATTCACTAATTATTAACTCATAATGCAATTGAAGAATACATCATTTAACTCAGTGCATGGACAGTTCAGTGGAGACAAGTGTTAGAGGTAAGTGAAAGGGTGAGTTGTGACTATCAGTTGTGCATGAGATCTTGCACAATCAATGGATTGAGTATGCCTATGAGAATTGCGCAGTATGTGCCCAGTGATATAGCATGTGCTCACATGATTTCTAGTGTGAGTGATTTTCCAAGGTTAAATAGAACTTGGAACGAGTTTTGATTCATTCATTCTCAGCAGGTATTGTGTAGTGGAGGCAGGCAAGCAACGGAGGAGATTTGGAGATCAGATCTGAGCTGTATTGTGTGTAACAGGTGGAGATAGTACTGAGTACTTGAGAGGAGTATTGTACTATGATTGTTACATGTTCTCAATCAATATAATATACAGATAGTTGGGGTTTTTGCGAGATGCTTTCCCTGGGAAAATACTGTGTTGATATGTGTGATTGATGCTTCTATGTGTGCATGTTATTGTTTCTACTTCTGTAAATTGATGATCAACGTAGAGGAGGTTATGTATTATGCATGTATTTCGCAATAGTGTATAATCGGGATAATCTCTGTGAATATGTGTCATATTATTTATGAAACTTTTCAAGGAGGAGCACATGAGATGGTTCTTCATCCAAGAATGATGATGAAGAAAATCTGGCCTTAGCAGGTAAGGCAAGGAAAGGGAAGGGGAAGGCTTGCCATTTCAAATCAAATTCTTCTCATGGAGGGAAGAAGGGTGACATGTCTAAAGTAAGATGCTTTAATTGCCACAAGATGGGACATTATGCTACTAATTTCCCATCGAAGAAGTCCAAGAAGGGATCCTCGAAAGGATCGGAGGGTGAGGCATTAGCCTCTCAGTTCAAAATGGACTTTACCCTCATCGCATGCATGGTGTTATCGATGATGGGTTGTGTCTGGTATCTTGACAGTGGAGCCTCATTCCACATGATCGGTGATAAAAATCTATTTAGTGCCTTGGAGGAGAAAGACCACAAGATGCGCATAGAGATGGGTGACGACGGATCGTATAGTGTTTCAGGAGTGGACATGATTGCTTTTTAGAGGGAGTATGGAGCTCCTCTCACCTTGAAAGATGTGATGTATGTGCCTGGACTGAAGAAGAACTTGGTATCGGTCACGATGTTAGAGGACAAAGGCTACGATGTTGTCTTCAGTAAAATAAAAGCGTTCTAAGACACATAGCCACGAGTTAGACCAAAAGGATAAGGATTCAGGTGAAGAATCTCTATAGACTAGAGGTAGATGATTGTGTAGCATTGAGTACGAAATTAGAATTGGTGCAAAGCCAAGACATTGGCGAGTTGTGGCACAGGCGATTGGGCCATTTGCATCATGGGGCTTTGAAGATAATGTAACATATATCTATAGGACTTCCCAAAGATAAACTTGAGCAAGTTGACACATGCAAAGGTTATACCTTGGGAAAGTACACCAAGTCTTCCTTTCATGATCGAGACAGTCGAGCAGAGCCTATCTTAGAATGAGTTCATACTAATTTGTGTGGACCATTCTCGATGGCATCCACAACGATGCAAAGGTATGATGTGGTTTTTATTGATTATTATTCTCATAAATGTTGGATTTATTTCATGTAGAAGAAGGACCAAACCTTCACAAAGTTTTGTGAGTTCAAAGCTTTGGTCGAGAAAGAGTTAGGGAAGAAGATCAAGGCCTTGAGAAGCAACAACGGTGGAGAATATGTCTCTCAAGAGTTTAAGGACTTTTGTGCAGCGAAAGCAATTAAACGAGATCTGATGGCACCTCATAACCCACAGAAGAATGGGGTGGCCGAGAGGAAGAACAGAATTATTGTAGGGGTAGCATGGGCAATGTTGCATGAGCAAGTTCTACCACTTCACTTGTGGGCTGAGGCATGCAACACAACAATATATTTGCATAATAGAAGCCCGCATTGCATACTTGGGATGAAGACACTAGAGGAAGCTTTCTCTAGTAAGAGACCAGATGTGGGTCGCTTTAGGATCTTTGGATCATCGGTATATTTCCATGTGACAAAGGATGCACGAAAGAAGCTTGAGCTGACAGCAGAGTTGGGGATATTTGTGGGGTACATTGATACACCTCACAACTATCGGGTGTACTTGCTACCAGTCGGAGGACAGTGGTTCGCAAAGATCTCAATTTTGATGAGCAGAAGGCCATGCAAATTTCCCTTGAGAAGGATCTCCAACTACAGGCTATGGAGGAACTGTCAGTTCCTAAGGAGGAGAAGCCTCAGACTAATGTGGAGTAGCCACATGTAGAGGTTCCAGGAGTGGAGACATCCACTTAAGTAGAGTCTTCCAGAGATGGATGGAATCACACAAGAGAAGATGACCGATTGTTGGAGGATGGGAGAGAGAATGTGGGAGCACCATCTTCTCAGCACAAATAGAGGAGGTCACCTGAGAGGTAAACTTGATACATGACCCTTGCTGGGGAATGTGTTCAAAACGAGCCATCTTCCTTTGAGGAATTAGTGTAGCAGCTGATTTGGGTTGATGCTATGGTGGAGGAGTATGAATCCATAGTTCGTAATAGTGTTTGGGACGTGGCTCTGAGATTGGAGAACAAGTCAGTTGTGAGTTCCTGTTGGCTTTACAAGGTAACACAAGCCACTGATTGTAGTGTGGAGAAGCATAAGGCAAGATTTGTTTCCCATGGATTTTCACAGGTCGAGGGGATTGACTATGATGAGACTTTTGCTCCTGTCGCAAGGTACTCATCTATCAGATCTATGTTAGCACTATTAGAATAGATGGGTTGGAAGATCCATCAGATGGATGTGAAGACTACATTCCACAATGGCCAGATTGAGGAAGAGGTGTACATAGAGCAGCTGGAAGGCTTTGAGACCTTCGATCGTGAGTTGCATGTGTGTCGACTCAAGAGATCATTGTATGGACTGAAGCAAGCACCTCATGCTTGGTACACTAGGATAGACAACTACTTCACTAGGTTGGGCTTCACAAAGAGTGAAGCGGATGTGAACCTGTACCACATCGTGGTGAAAGGTAAGTTGTTGATCATTGTACTTTATGTTGATGATCTCATATTGAAAGGTGATGATTAGTTGATTGTGTCTTGCAAGGAGGACCTTGCAAGAGAATTCGAGATGAAAGACATGGGTCTCATGCATTACTTCCTTGGCATGGAAGTGTGGAAGAAGGATGGGAGTTGTTTGTGTCTCAAGGCAAGTATGCCAATGAGATACTCAGGAGATTCCACATGGAGAAGTGCAAGCCCATGCAGACTCCTCTGGTAGGTAATTGGAGGAAGGAGGTTGATACTTCAAAAGAAGTGGTAAAGGCTACTGTGTACAGGCAACTTGTGGGTTTGCTGATGTACTTAGTGAACACATGACCAGATTTGTGCTATGCGGTGAACCAGCTGAGTTAAGCGATGGTTCAACCTACCAAGATGTTTTCGAAGGTGGCAAAGCATGTATTGAGATACCTCAGAGGCACATCTCAATATGGATAATGGTACAGACGGACAAAGGGAGTGAAGCTACAAGGCTTCACTGATGCAGATTGGGCAAGGAGTTCATCAGATCGAAAGAGAAAATCAGGAGGGATTTTCAACCTTGGGTCAATGATAGTTTCTTGGTACAACAGGAAATAGAGGTCGGTTCCACTCAGATCGGCAGAGGAAAAATACATGGCTGCAAGTCAGGCAACATGTGAGGCCATCTGGATGCAGAAAATACTAGTTGGTTTGTTTGATCAGAGGATGGATCCAACTGTGATCTATTGTGATAATCAGAGTTGTATCAAACTCTTTGATAATCCAGTATTTCATGATAGATCTAAGCTCATCAACATCCAGTATCATCATCTCAAAGACTGTGTAGCAAGGAGGATCATGTTGCTGCAGTATATTTTGATAGAGAAGCAAGATGCTGACATTTTGACAAAGTCATTGTCAAAGTGTAAATTCGAGTTCCATAGAGACAGGATTGGGGTGGCAGATAATCCCTTTCTTGTTGAGAGGGAGTGTTGAAATATGGCAACAATAATACTCCAATTTAATTTTTCTTTGAATTAAATTGTGAATTAAAATCGAATTTAGTCTTAAAAACTACTTGGAAATAATTAATTAATTTATTTTCAATTAATTAGTTGGAGAAATTCAAGTTAAAAGTTTTTTTGAAGTCATGCAAGAGTTATCCCTTAAATTAAGGAGATAAGATTGAGTTATATTTGAGTTGTAGTTAGTTAATTCAGTTTACTAAGTTAAGTCTAGTTAAATTAGTTCCAAACTAGTTGAGGAACTAATAGTGACTTAACAGTTAGTGGATGCATGCATGCACTCAACTAGTGCTACCCCAGTTAATTGAAGATTGCCTCATTAGAAACTCATGCATGTCTATTATGAGAAAGACCCAGTTGAGATTAATGTTCAAGGATAGTGTACTATTAGCTGCATGTGTTTTCTCATGGAGAATACTCATGAGAAAACTCATGCATGCAGTCAAGGATTTATCCTTGAGGATTGTGCAGTTTTAGTGGAAGGGTTTTCCACTTGGTAACAGGGAAATCATCCACAAGGAACAACACAATGAAATAGGAGCTTGGAGGGTAGAGAGGAAGGCTGGAGAGAAGCCAAGATTGCCTGTGAGCATCTATGAGGATTGTACTAAGAGCTGTCTAGCTGTGAGAGCTAAGGCTTTGTATAATTCCTATGTATTTCCACCATTTATGATAATACAATAGTGTGGGGTTTTTCGTTGAGGATTTCCCCAAAGTATTTTCATGTGTATTGTACCATTGATTCTTCTTCTTCTGGTTATATTGTTCAGATCGATCTTTAAGCTTCCACAAATTGATAGTAGAAGTAGGTTATAGTATTCTGCTTTGATTTATATTGCATTATCGGGTTAACCTACATCATATTTTCTACACCGAGGTTCTAATTTTGACTTTCACTTCTCCATAAAGTCTATGGACAATGATTCTATAATGCAAAGGAATTTCAAGGTCTTCCATTCTACGCCACAACATATCTCTAGGGATTGTGTCAAATTCCTTTTTGAAGTTAACAAAGTAGCAAAATGCTTCTTCTTTGTCCTCCCAAACATTTTCAACGTGTCTCAACGTGATAACATGATGCATTCTAGAATGCTTCGGCCTAAAACCTGCTTGTCATGTTGCCCTCTTTTATTTTACTTTTGTCCACTTACTGATTCTATTTTCTACCATGTTGCCGAAAAGCTTTGCAAACAAAAGATTGATCATAATGGTTCTATAATTGGAAGGATTATTAATGTCTCCAATTTTAAAAAGGGGTATTGCTAGGCTAGTTGTCCAGTTCCTTGGGAATCCTTGCTAAATGATGTTGTTAAATATTTCCATGATGTGCAGTATAAGAGTGCAAGAGTATTCATTCCCCATTTTAGAAACTTTGCTTGAAGCTCAACCAAGTCCTTTTCCTTTCATGTTTTCAGCTTCTTAATTCCAATCTCCACCTCTTGTAACGTGAAGAGTTTTGTAGTTGTGTTAATCTTGGAGGGAGGCTCCGTCTCTGATTCTTTCTCATAGAGTTGCTTTGCATATTCAAACCATTGTTAGGTTGTGATATTATTTTCGATTTGTTTCTTCCTTGGTTGAAGTTCCTGTTAGAAAAGCTTTGGGTTATTCTTGCTTAGATATATTAACTCTTCTCGCTTTGTTTCCATGAACTCATATTTTTTCCTTTTGAGTATCTACTTATATAAGTTTACATTCATCCTCTCCTTGCCTACATTTTTCAAGGCTCTCCTTTCCATTTTGCATTCCTCATCAAGCCAAGCATTTACAGGAAAACAATTTGATTCTTATTTCTTATTTTTTGCTCTTTTTCACTTCTCAAGTGCACTTTGGATTATATTTTTTTAACTCATGACTGTTGAAACTTTTGAAACCAATTTTCTCCTTCTGAATTAATCTCTCTAACATTGTCTTGTAGATAGTACAATTTCCTTGTGTTAGAAGAATTTTTCCCCTTGATAGTGATTGACGAGAGCAATGGGTTTTTCTCCCATTTTGTCTTTCTTCTAACCATGATAATTAAGGAGACAATCATTAAGATTCCACATGCCAACAAATTAAGGATAATTAAGAGCCATCCATCCATGTAATTAGTTGGTCCTTCCCTTCAAATGACATGATTCAAATTAGGTAAATGTCGTTTGACATAAACCCATGATTGTAGGAGGAGAAGGGTATATTTGAAAGCAAATCAATCCATTTTTAAAAATAAAAATAATAAGGATATATTTTATAGCAAATTAAGGTATTTTTTATATTAATTTTTGGGTTTTATTAATTCCTTTGGTCTATAATATTCATCCATTGGGTTTATAATATTAATGATCCCATGGGTTTATAACATTAATCTTAATATTTTTGGTTTATAATATTAATGCGTTGGGTTTATAATATTAATTTCTTTGTTTTAATAATATTTTGAATTTATAATATTAATCCTTTTAGTTATCAATATTATGGGTTTATAATATTAATCTTTTGGGTTTTTAATATTATCCTTTTGTTTTATAGTATGTATCCTTTGGATTTTGATCTTTTTCTTTTTGTTTATTAATCCTTTATTTATAATTATTATTTCTTGGGGTTATAATGGTTTGTGGATTTAAAATATTAATCCTTTGGGTTTATAATAATAATAATAATATGTATTTATTAATATCAATATTTATATTAATATTAAGTCTACACCATTGATGTCTATTGGTGTATATCAACCATATTTACTAATGTGGTTGTGCATGTTATTGATATACGCTTATTGACGTATATCAACTACATTTATTAATGTGATTATACTAATCAACACTTAAAAGTACCTTATGTTAATTAAAAATTCATAACCACTTAGTCTTTCCCTTACAACAACATGTTCAATTTAGGTAAATGTCGTTTGACATAAACCCATGATTGTACAAGGCTATATTTGAAAGAAAAACAATCCATTTTAGGGTAAGGATATATTTTGTAGCAAATTAAGGCAATTTTATTAATTTGACATAAACCCATGAGTGTACAAGCAGAAGGGTATAATTGCAAGCAAACCAATGGGTGGGGCCCATTGTGATATAAAGTAAGAAAACTCTGAACATGTTCAAGTTTGTGTTGATTTCATAAGTTTTCACTCTGCTTGCATACATGATCCTTTTCCGACTGGTGACCCTTACCTCTGATGCCTGCACTTAGAGAATGAATAAAAATGCATTTGGATGGGGTTTTCTCTGTATATAATTCCACCTGTGATGATGCACAAGGTTGTTTATCTTTGTTCCATTTTGAACTCCTCCCCTCTGATTTCTAGCAGCTAATCACTTGCATATTTTGTTCCCTACATGTGGCAACATTGTATATTGCATGATTAACAATTAACCAGTTGCATATTTTGTTCCCTGCAGGTGGAAACATTGTATATTGCATGATTATGAACATGGCAGCAAGTGCAAATTGTGGAAGCGTGACATTGTGGAAGTGGAAACATTACATGATTATGAACCTGGCAACAAATGCAAACTTGTTCCGTGTAGGTGGCAACATTGCATGATTATGAACCTGCAAGCAAGTGCAAATTCGTTCCGTGCAGGTGGCAATGTTGCATGATTATGAACTTGGCAACAAGTGCAAACTCGTGGCTTTGAAACATCTAAGGTTACCCCAAGTAATGCTAGCATTAATATATTATGGAAAAATAACTTGATTGTATGCATTTTTAGGCTAAGTTCTTGGTACAATATGTGCCTTTCTGCCTCGGGAAAAAGCCAAATAAAACTTCTAAATATTTGATTCACTAACAAAAATCTGTTTTAGTGTTTAATAAGCTTAACAAAAATTAAATTACAATATATATATCACAAATCTTTAGTTAAAACAATTTTAATCCCTGCACATGGCTCATATTCGAACATATCCCTCTGCCCATGGCATAGACTTAAAAAAAGAAAAATATATATTTTATAACAAAATAAGATAATTTTTATATTTTAAGCCAAATTAGCCATTTTTGTATTTTACAATATGAACATCCCACCATAACTCAGTTGGATGAGGGCAGCGAGAACATGCACGTAATGTGAAAAAAAGTTCCAAAACAGATGGCAGAGTCTCATCATTCCATGAGACCGCCTTTGAATTGGAGGCAAGACACGTGGTGTCATGACTGTTGATATAACCATCCTTGGAAGTGAAATCAAAACACGTGGCAGAGTCTCATTGTCGTATGACCGTCCTCCGAATTGGAATCACAGTTGCAATGGGTGAGGGGTGGCCTATCCGCTTGTCATCTCATATCATCTAAATATTTTGTTTGGCACATCTGGTGGGGCTGAAAGTGCACGTGATGGGAAGATTACGAAAGGAGTTGTCTAAAATGTGATTTTTTGGAGATTCTGGTGACAGAATCCGGTGGAAGAAATGAGGTTAAATCTTGATTTTTAGCAGTTAAAATAGTTTTTTAACTGCATATTTGGATTCAACACCCTGAAAAACCCCTGGGACCCGTTGATTGTGCAGAAACTAGCTATCAAACTTGGGATTCCAATAAATTGCTGCCGGATTTTGACCGGAAAAATCCGCCGGAAAGGCTTTCAAAAAGTCTCATTATAGACAACTGCAAATTATGAAATGACAGAATAGGAAATAAATAAATAAATTATTTTTAACGCAGTTGTAAAAGGCAAGAGCTAACCAGCTTGCCATAGGGGGCATTAAATGACTGGTTAGCTGCATGCCCTTTAACTTTATAACACACCCGCGCGCATAACGAGATAAATTAAAAATAATAGGGTGTGTTATAAAGTTAAAGGGCATGCAGTTAACCAGTGATTTAATACCCTATAGCAAGCTGGTTAGTTCTTGCCGTTATTAAATCAGTGGAATTCAAAGTTGGTCAAATTTTGATGTCTGGCCAAAATAAATTGTTGTTGTACTATGCCTTTATAACCAATGTGGAGAGTGGCACGTGGATATGGGGTTTGTACTTGATATATTTTATTGGTATTAACATCTACACTCCTCTGACCATAGGAATATCTAATGTCATAAAAATGAATTTCTTAAATTCAGTAGACACATTAATAATAATGTAGAGGATTATAATAATAAATCCCTCCAAAGTAGATGCATTAATAATATATAATTTCCAACTTATGTTTATGTCTTATAGTAAATTACCAACTTGCACCAAACAAACAAATTATATGTGTTTTTAAAGGAATATTCGAAAGTAATACATGTACCTACAATGACCTTTTGGTAGAAAGGTTGAGATACATGTCCTTGAAAGACCAAAGGTTCTAATATGCCCATACTTCTAACAACTAACACATTAATCTACATGGTCAAACCACATTAATATAATAATTTGCATTTCATTCCATTTGGGTCGAGCTTCGCACTATGAAAGAAATACACAGAGGGTTTGATGCCCTAAGCTTGTATGTTTTTGGTGCCCTCAGGTTATTATTAATATGTTTATTACTTTTAATTTTAAGGTTAAAGATAATATTAATAAGTTTAATAATTTTAATATTATTATTAAATT